>LGSM01000032.1:0-111535 GCA_001314345.1 Phytophthora multivora | reverse complement strand
CTCTGGTGTGAATCGTGCAATTTTGGCTCCAACCAATGCAAGCGTTCGTAGGATCAACGACATGGTAGCCGGACGGCTGGCTGGAGAGACAAGAGAGTATCTCTCCAACGATAGCCTCGACGGCCCAGGTGATCAAAATCTATTTGAGACTGAGTTTTTGAACTCCCTCAATTTCTCAGGGATGCCACCTCACAAGATGGTTCTCAAAGTTGGCACTCCTATCATTATGATTCGCAATCTAAATAGTGATGAAGGATTGTGCAACGGAACGCGGCTGCGGGTGGTGTCTTTGCGCGAAAACTGTGTTGATGCGACCATAATGTCGGGTCCTCGACGTGGATAACGAGTGTTTATTCCACGTATCGTGTTTCGGAGCGATGAGGAGGATAAGGAGTTTCCGTTTACGTTGAGACGCAAGCAGTTCCCGGTCGTTCCAGCGTTCGCGATGACAATTAACAAGGCCCAGGGTCAGTCGATCCACCACGTAGGAATCTACCTGGAATCACCTGTGTTCGCGCACGGTCAACTTTACGTTGCATTATCGCGCGTAACATCCAGAAAGGCGATCAAGATCGCCATCGACCCGAGGGCATTCGATGAAGGTGGTGCGGCACACACCAAAAACATTGTGTACAGAGAGATTTTCCAGTAGGTAGCACTAATAACACACGATTTTGCTACTAAATATACACTTTTGTGCTAAAAATTCAAAACATTTATAGTTCGTTAATCCCCGCGCCCGCGTAGCGGGCGCCACGAGCCCTAGTTCCGGAGATGTCTATTACAAAAACCAATACCGGAAAGTAACCATTTGATGATCACCTGGAGTTGGACGTAAACAAATTTTACAAGAAAATGTACCAATTGCATTCCATGACTTGTGGTATGTACTGTAGAAACTTCAGTTCAAATACTATCAAATGGGGACTTTTCCATTCAAAGCTCTTTCGCGAGGATGTTCTGTAGTCTGTACAGGACCTCAGCTGCAGATGGACGCAAACTCGGATCGATGGCGACACACGCGTAGCCTAATTGGATGATCGACAGCGGGTTCGCACTTGAGAACTCCACCTGAACTTTCCCACAGGCCACTTGCTGCAGCAACGCGGCATCTGGGAGTTGACGGCCATACTGATCTCGTGAATTTCTCTTCGTGTTCGCGTACGGAAGCGTATGGACGTCTAACTCGGACAAAACAACCCCGAACGAGAAGATGTCGGCCTTGTCGTCGTACCATTCGCCCAACATCACCTCAGGGGCCATCCAGAGCGACGTACCCACCCCAGCCGTCAATGTCTGATCGAGACGCTCCTTCGAAATGCCAAAATCTGTCAATTTCGCTTCCATGGAGTGATTCAGCAAAACATTGCGGGATTTAAAGTCTCGGTGAATGACTGGAGGCATCAACGAGTGAATGTACGCGAGGGCGTGGCACACCTGTAGCGCAATTGAAACCTTCTGTCGATTGAAACCAACAGGTTCGTGCTTGGTTTCGTACTGGTCCAATAGTCCTCGCAAGTCTCCACCATCCATGAACTCAAGAACAACGCAGATATCGGACAGAGCGTCCCACGCGACACCAACGAAGGAAACGACGTTGGGGTGATCCATAGTGGCAGTCATTTTGGCTTCGGTTAAGAACTGGTTCACGAGCCGCAAATTGCCTCGCGAGGCTGGCAGAAGCATCTTTACTGCCACCTGGTGACCATTGTACACACCGGAGTACACTTCTCCATAAGCGCCGTGGCTAATTCGTGTTTTGATGATAACTTTGTCCCGTGGAATGCGCTTGGTGATGATCACCTCGTCATCCCACATCCCACTTGTGTGGATTTTCGGAGCACTCGGCATACGGGCACTGGTCCGAGTGGATCTTAGACTTGCTGTTGGTAGCAGCTCCGTTTCGTTGGATTTCGTGGTGGAGCGACTTCGTTTACAGCAGAAAATCACTAGAACGACCACTAGAATCAGCAGAATCCCCCCGCCAATCATCCCAATAATTGCCCCAGTACTGAAACCAGACGAAGGTGCTTTCGTTGGTGCAGGAGTTGGGGTGGGCGTTTCTACTCCATTGTCGTTGTTGCTTGAGTACCATCGATTTCCATTCGCGTCGCATTCGTGATCCTGCAATGTGGCTGTGGGAACAGAAGAGGAATAGTTGAGACTAGCATCTGTGCACAACGAAGAATCATATTGAAGAACTGAACCGCTGCCGTCGTCCTCAAGTGTAGCAATCACATACCCCAAGGCACCAGGAGTTCCTTCACAATTTCCCGATGCAAAGTAGCCCAAAGCGAACCAAAAGTTTTCACAGTTGAGATCTCGAAATGACTCCAGAAGAATATACTGAGAATCGCCGAAGAGGTCTTGGATGTCGGTCATGTAGTCATTCGAGCAAACGATTGATAGCGCTCCCAGATTCGTGGAAGCGTCTGTAGTCGGGTCGGCGATGCACTCATTAACGCATGACGAGGACTCCTCGACGTAGACGTTGTACGGTGTTCCGCTACACTTGGGGACTGAGTACCAGACATTGATTTTGTACTGGGTTGCGGCTACATCTGCCATTGCTATAAAGAGAAGACCCACGATGAGCAGGAACTCTTTAGGGTGCATTTGAGGCAACGCAGTTGAGAGAGAAGAAGAGAGTTTGAAAGTGGATGCGATCCTCTGTGGCGAGGCACACCGCAAAATATGGTTACAACGGTACGCTTCATTCTGTCCGTTTGCACCTGAAGGGTTCAGTAAAGCTTTCGAAAGTAGCAACATAGAGTATTGCCACCATCCATATTTTCAGACTACATGTACTGGGCAGGTTTCTCGTGCACCCATTGCGGTTTCGCACCTATAGTCTCGATTCCAGAAGAAAGCCAGCTATGGTTGAACCTCCTCTCGGAGATACACTACTCTTCATTAGCTTTAACATCAGCGAGTTCAGCCCAACTCCGGTAATCAGACCTCTGCGTTTTCGTTTGCTGTCATTGTGCCGCATAGACTTGAAATTGTGAGCACGATCGTACTTCAGCTCAAAGTAGAAGGAAACGTTAATACGAAACAAAATTTGTTTTTACGGTACCATGTCAAATAATATTGCTAGGACAATTTGCATAACGTCTGCTGCTAACGGGCGCATGGTTGGATCAATTGACACACAAGCGGATCCAAGTTGAAATATCACCAGAGGCCCAGCACCTGAAAAACCCTCGTGTATTTTTCCCGTCGGCATTAGCAGTATACTATCTCAAATTTTGACGAAAAGTGTGTACTCCGAACGAAAAGATACACCAACAAGAGAAGCGGTGTTTAGGTGGTCCAAGGACTCGCTTCGGCCAACTCGTAGCTATGGGTAACAGCTTCCTGTTAGGTTCGGCCCAGCGATAGGACAAATCCGTGTAGACTTCTCCGTGGATTCCTGTAGGCCTTTCTGGACTTTCACTCGTAACGTGGAATCCGATTGACACCAGTCATTTGCCAGTGGTTTTTCAGTGTTGTATATACACAGCACCGTGAACGGAATCGAGCCTGGCAAGGGGCAGAAGATGACTTGTGAGTGGTTTCCCCACGGATCGCCGCCTGCAGCAGAGGATCGTCTGGAATAGTAGTACGACCACCACAACACTTCCGACTCCAATTCCAATGATGGCAGCCGTGTTGAGTCCCGAATTGACTGGAGATAGCCCAGTTACTGGCGCTGCAGAGTCGAATGAACCAGTACTCGTTTCTTGTGTCGAAGAATTAGCTATGATAACGTCACTTGAGTACCATTTGTAGTAGTTGTCATCACATTTGTGGCTGCTGAGAGTGTCGCGGTCAATTGTGTAACTTTCATCTGCATCCGAGCACATAGCGTCGCCGAAAGTCTCCAATGAAGCGGATCCGTTGGCGTTGAGTATAGCAATTCCAAAGACCGAGGACCCCTCGCAAGTTCCTGTAGCAGAGAAGACTTCTCCAATCCCAAAGTCACCGCAACTCAACTTGGCTAGATAGGGAGAACCAGAGAAGATTTCTTCAACGGATTGCATGAAGTCGGTAGTACAGACCGTCTTTAGGAATGGTATATGTCCAGAACCCGCGTCGCTGTCTTCCAAGCAGTATTCGTCGGACACGCAGGTGGTTGATTCCGAAATGGAAATGTGGTACGGGGTTCCGTCACAGTCAGTGCCAGGATACGAAACACCGAGGCTGTACATTGTGGCATTCACCATCGTCCAGCTAAGTGCAGCTATCGTTGAGGTTAGCTTAATAGCTCGAGTGGTTATTTGTACTGAGAGCTATGTGTAAAGGCAGGCAAATTGTGAAATGAACTGAGAACCGCAGCAGATCAAATGCACTGACGATGGTGTACTGGCCCCAGTAAATTGCAACTTGAACACGAACAGAAAAACCGTCCCTGAACGAAATTGTCTTATCGATAGAAATCGACTTTACCGCCAAATGTCCGTTTGAAAACAGACTACTGGACAGAGTTTCAGTCAAACTGGTTAGTTGAAGGCACAGCACACGAGTTTCGTGCATGACTTTCGCGTGAGCTTGTAGCAAAACCCGCAAGTAATGGCAAAACATGGAAATCGATCATGCTATGACGCCTTTTAGTCTCGCATTAGTTTCCCCATTGTTCTCTTTTGTGTCTCCCCTCTACAAGTAATTGCAAAAGAGAAAAAAAATACTTAACAGATTATACTAAAAGTGACGATCACATAGCTACCTACAGTAGATAATAATCACACGAACTCCTTCGTCAGGATAACTTGAAGTCGATACAGAGCTTCAGCTGCCGTCGGTCGGTCGCATGGATTTAACGATACACAAGCTAGTCCGAGTTCCACAATACCCGCGGGTGTCGCTTGTGAGAATTCCACTTTCAAGATTCCCATCGCAACCTGCTGGAGAATCGCCGCATCCGGAAGTTTTCTTCCGTTTGAATCTCGAACCTGTTCCTTCGCTTGGGCATACGGCAGAGTATGGAGATCCAACTCCGACAACACCACGCCAAACGAAAAGATATCCGCTTTCACATCATACCTCTCGCCCAACATCACCTCCGGTGCCATCCACAGGGAAGTCCCCACTCCTGCCGTCATCGTTTGGTCCTGTCTCTCTTTCGAAATGCCAAAGTCTGTAAGTTTAGCCTCCATGGCTTCATTTAGCAGAATGTTGCGCGATTTGAGGTCGCGATGGATGACTGGGGGCAGAAGTGAGTGGAGATACGTCAATGCGTGGCATACTTGAAGCGCAATGGTGGTCTTCCGGTGATCAAACCCAACGGGATGATGACTTTCCTCGTACTTACTGAGTAAACCGCGTAAGTCACCGTTATCCATGAATTCCAGCACGACACAAATATCCGAAAGCGCATCCCAGGCAACTCCAACAAAGTTGACGATGTTTGGGTGGTCCATTGTGGCTGTAAGTTTCGCTTCAGCTAGGAAATCGTTGACATGCTGGAGGCTTCCACGTGTGTGAGGAACGAGCATCTTCACAGCTACCACTTTCCCATTGAAAATACCTTCGTACACCTCTCCAAAGGCGCCACGACTCACGAGTTTCTTCACACGGACCTTATCTCGAGGGATTCGCTTTGCAGTGATCACATCGTCGTCCCACAAACCAACTTGGCCGTGTACGGCGACATCTACACTACCGGTATTTCTGGTTTGGATACTGGTGGTAAACGGCTCTGGAATCTCAATTTGCTTCACGTGCGATTGTCGTTTACAGCAGCAGATCCCAACACCAACAAGAAGCAGGGCGAGAACACCACCGATAATTACGTACCAAACTTTTGACGCCTTGTTGACTTCGGGGCTGTTTCCACCAGTAGAAGCAGCACCAAGGCTATAGTCTCCATCGAAATAGTACCATTTGGTCGAGGAATGGTCACATTTGTGAGTTTCAAGCGTGTACTTGTCCACCGTGTAGGTATCCACCAGCTGCGAGTTATGGCACACGGAGTCATAATAGTATTCAACGACTGCTGATCCGTCCGAGTCCAGACTCGCGATTACATGGTATTTTTTACTTGAATTCTGGTTGGGAGATCCCTCGCATTGACTCGAAACCAACATTCCTTCAGCATACGCAAGATTCGAGCAAACTACGTCGTCGTAGACCTCCACCATAATGAAAGGAGAACTTCCAAAGAATTCCTTCATGCTGGTCTTATAATCCGAGGTGCAGTCGACGAACACGACACCGACACCGGTAGAACTCATGTTTCCATCCTCGAAACATTGCTGGGAAGTGCAGCTCGTATCTCTCTCGGTGTATGCGTTGTAGGGTGGTGTACCCTCACCGCATCTGTTACCTGCGTAGTAGACCCATATCGTGTGCAAGCTTGATCCGGCCACAAGTGACAGTAAGAGAGATAGCACGAGTACCAATAAGCTTTGCATCGGTACCGATCGCATCATCAAGTTGATACGCTTGAGTTGTACTGAGAAGAATCGATTATGACGAGCAGTGCGCGGTGTCTGCTAAATATCCAAGCGTTTTGTCCACCGGCCTCGTGGTACTGCACAAATTGGAGTCAAGTGGAACGCTGGACCGGAGCCGTTCAAGTAGGTGCACACCTATCTACCAAAACAAGTCTCCATACTGGAGTTCAGTGAGTCCCTGAGTGACTCAACGTTTCGTCTGTGTTTGGCCGTTTTGGGCCGTTAGCTTGCAGCTGCATGTTACTTCAAGTAGTATATTTGTGCACCATCGAGTTTATCGAGCTCTCAATGGTTCCCGATGACAAAGGGCTCAACTTCTTCGTCTGCAACAACAAATTTATGAAGAAAGGTTTCTTGAAACCATAAGCGGCCAAGTTTCAAAAGCAGATGATGGATACACCCTTTGTAAAAGCAAAAGAAGCAAATTCAGTTTGTGAAGGCCATTTTATTTGGGAATGCTAAGGCATTGTACGTGATGGCAAATTTTGGCTATCAAGTGATAGCAAACAACCTTGAGAAGGTGTCAAGCTGAACACCAGAGGTACACTGTATCAGAAGATTGCCGGAGAAACTGAGAGCTCGGATGCTCTGACCTGTCCCTCATGGTCGGATCCGTCAACGCTAGATGGCGACTCCGGAAGCGCATTCGGCTACCATACACATCAATGGTACCGAGCAACGCATTCCCAAATATCGAGACTCAGTGTTGGAGTAAAATGTGAAAGGGGTCCTTTCAAAGGGCTAAACTATCCTAGGCATGGTTCCTTAGTCCAATATGCGTTGCTGCTCTTCAGTCTGCGGTCGCTAGTGCTGCCGCAATGGCAGATCTTGTCGGTCGCCAATTTCTCCTCGATTATCAGCCAGACTGGTCAGATTCGAAGTAGAAGAAGCGGATACGCGCGACTTGCAAAGGTCCAAAATAATGGGAAATCGTCATGGAAGCGATTCCCGCGTAGTGGAGGACCTAGCGCGAGAAATTCTTGCACTCACGTGTAAATGATGTTTTGGCAGAAGCGCTGGCTGGTGTCAACAGGATGGTCAAACTCTGATAAGCGTTTTGATTTTTACTTTATCAGAAGCATCAGTTCTTGGTCACCATCCAGAGCTCATCGCCACGCACATTTTCGTTAACCTGCCCGAACGAAATCGCCTTAATAGACTGAACATCCTCTGTACCTAGACGGACGATTCATCCTTACGATAGATATCCAGCGTTTACTTGGAGAACGTAAGCGAGATCCAGCAAACCATTTTCAACTTCTTTGAAGCATTCACACCAAATGCGCAAAAGAAAATTGTGCTAAGTACGCACCCAACAATAATGCGTACTTAGCACAAATATCTTTTCTGCCAATGGGCGTGCAGTTTCTAGTTCCATTCTATTTCTAGCATCGTTGCTAGAAATAGCGTGGGCAGTGCATGCGGCGATTTAGTAAATCCTTTTCCTCCACAGGACAATACTGCGTCTAAATCGGACTCAACGCTTGCCATCTTCTCCCCTCTATGCCAATTCCTTACTTCCGATCCTCAAATCGCCTCTATCAACACCGTAATTCCCCGCAAGTGACCGACGCACGTCAGGCGATCTGAGCAACGGTATCTCGACCGGGGTGGACCTCATTTAGCGCTGATTCCTCTTTCAATGGCGTTCTAACGCAGCAAGTTCAGTTCCGAAACGGCTACGTATCGCACAAGAAAAGAATTCGCCATCATGGCGCACTGCAAGCACCAAAGCGGCGCTTTGCGGCGCCAAATGAGGTCCCTGGCGACGTGTTTGGCGCTCGTGGCGTGCGTCGGTACGAGTTTCCGCTGTCTGCAGGTCGAAGCCTATTCGAAGCTCCTGTTTAGGCTTGTCTTTCCGTCAGGGGACGTCACATCGTGCAAGTTGTTGTGGCTTGGGCTGGGGCTGGGCCTCGCAGTTGTCCAACTTAAAGACGTTGTGGACAGATGCAGGCAGAAATGGACAACAGGAGGACAGCGGCTGTTTCTGGTGGACAATTGCAGTCGTTCAGCTTCTGTCCTCTTTCTCTCAGGTGCGAGCAAGCTGCTGCGAGTTCCAGTGCACACGCAGCAGTTCCAGGGTCAAGTGGTGCTCGCAGTTTCCTTCAACAGCTTCGGACTGCAGCTGCAAGGTCGCTTTATGGATCGCGTGCCAGTGAATAGCGAGTTGTTCCTGGCTTTGGAGCTGCCAGTGGGGGTGAAAGACTGGAAGTGGACAGTAAAGCTGTTAAGTGCTGTCTGCAAGTGGTGTGGGGTTCATGTGGTACGAGATCCAGGCACGAAGAGCAGTTTGGGGCAGCTTCAGTTCTCTGTTCCGTTGCATTCGTGTGACCACTCGCGCTTTGCTTCAACTGTCGGTGGGAGTGAAAAGAAACAAAGAAACAGCTTCACACAGGAGAAATTGCACACACTGGAAGCGAGCATTGCGGACTGGAAGTTGAGGTGGGTAGCGAGTTTGATGCTCGCAGTGCTCGAGTGGATGCCAAGTGTCTGGATGATGTCACCTGTGCGTCTTGCTGGGTACGTAAAGGTTCCAAAGCGATGTGTACAAGCGTGCAAGGCAGAAAAAAAGTGTCTATTTCGCTTTTCGGTCCATTGCCAGGAACCCCCGACTCATTCCGACACAAAATCGCTACGGATTTCGCTTCCTTACGACGATCGCGTCCCGGAACTTGACGTCGGTTCTCCAATTGCGCTTTTCGGTGGCAACGCACAACGCGGTGGAGTTCCACTTGCTCATGCAGAAGCGTGTCGACGGATCGGAGAAGATTCCCGTGCTTTAAGCCGCTTGAGCTTCTCTCTTGATGTTTGGGTGGAGTTCGTCGACCGTGTAGCTGGACGACGTAAAGTTGGGTACCTCCTGGAAGTGACAGACAAAACGCAACAGCTCGGACGCACAGTGATGCGAAGTGCCACGACCCTGAAAAACGCTTTACTACTGCTGCGTCTGGAACACCAGATTGATCGGAAAGAAACTGAACGCGAGACTGGAACCATTGAAACGGAGCCAGACGCGGAACAAGCGGAACCCGTAGACTTCCAAACTCTTACAGTTGAATCACGCGAGTACCGATACGGGCAGATCGAGCACGAGACGTCCGCGGTGGCTCAGGTTCTAGAAGAAATCGCGTCTACTCCGGCACAAGGAAGACGTCGCTGGCGACAACCTCAACGCTGCTACCAGAATCAACTGGAGAAAGCCACACTCTACCGGTGTCTGATGTCTCCTTCGCGGTTACCTTCTGTTCCAAGTTACCACGCAATCGGAGTGCAGCTAAATGAGTCCCAACATCTTGCCATGAACGTTGTGTGTGAAGCCGGAGTTTACCGTCTACACGGAGCTGGAGACGGAACGAGACCACTACTTCGTCAGGAATGGTTTATCGTGGCTGCAGACAACCTGCACTTCTTCAGGTCCTTCTCAGTGGCTCCATCTCTGAGCATTCCGGTTACTAGTGTGCTTAACGTGACCAGTATCGACCACTTGGACTTGCTTAACGGGAACAAACCGATCAATGCGTATCACGAGAAAGGAGCAGTGCCCCGGTGGTACTGTCTGGAGATTCACCTCGTGCTGGAAGTCATCACAGTGTTTGTGGAGACCCCCGAAGAGCGAAGGCGGTTGGTTGCTTCTCTTCAGCCTCTCACCATCGACGGTTGCGACGTCAACGCACCGTCGATTCCAGTGAAAGAAGAAGCGATTGCAGTGGCTCCTCTCTTCTCCCCCATGACGTTAAGCTCTCAAAACCAACCAGTTTGTTTGAATCAACGCACACCTCGATTCGTGGACGATCTTCAGTCGGAAATCAACGCGCCAAAGGCACAGAAATTGGTACAAGAGAGTTTGGAGGCTGGTCTGAAGGTTTTCGCTCTAGGTGAGACGGCAGTTCGACTGCGTATCAACCGACCGACCGTTCTACACTTCCTCGACAAAGTTGAGAAGCTCAACAGCCTTGAACTGGACGAAGTAGCAGCTGAAGCCTCGAGTGAAGATCGCTTTGCGTTGGGTTTGAACCTCTACCATACGCTGTTCATCCACGCTGTGCTCGTTTTCCGGTATCCGCAGTCTCACGAGCAATGGAAGCTGCTGCAGACCGTCCCGTGCTATCTCGTGCGTGTTAATGGCGGGAATGAGTCTGTACGATACACTTTAGCTGACATTCAGCGGGTCATACTGCGCTGTCCTGTTCCAGTGTCTCTCGAGGCGTCAAGTTTTAAGCGGAGCTTGTCCCAAAACACTCTCATGGACTTAGCCATTGGCGGTGGAGATGCTATCAACGGATTGTCCAGAACTGTGTTAGGGGTGGCGTGGACGCCCGTATTACCCAGCAGCAGCTCCTTTTCAGCCGTCAAGAACACGCCACGCCCGATTCCAGCGGGGTTGGCAATCGACAGTGCAGATTTACGCACTAGTTTGGTGCTTCAAGTCAACAGTTCACCTCCAACTATGAAGACAACGGGGGTTATTCGTGTGTATGACGGTGGACGGAAGCTGAACGAGCAGTTGAATGCTACGTGCACCGACTTCCTGAGTCGAGAACTGGAGTTGGACGAGGTGAACCGCGTGATAAACTTACCTCGAGTCTGCGAGTGGTATCGGATTGGCCACCGCGACGAAGTTGACGAGCAAAGCGATGGTATTAATCGGCGAATGGACTCGCTAAGTCAGCGAAACCGTCGTCGCAGTAGTAGCGGCAGTGCTGGATTGGCCGCACTACCGAAATCTCGAGGATTCTACTGCTTACAACGTCTTCTAGACTTCATGGAGGTAGAACAGCATCATCGAGCGATGCACCTTCTACTTGGAGCAGGAGAAGAGTGCCGCTTTGTATTTGGCGAGTTCTGGACTAGACCAAGTCGCTCCGTTGCTGCCAATTTGTTGAGTAGCGCTGGAAACGCTGCCCTTTCAGTATTTAGCTCTAACGTAACCAATGGCGAAGAACGAGACGCAAAGGAGGCGGGTGGAGAGTGGAGTCTACCCCCTCTGCGCTCGTTTTTCTAATCCAAGGGGACCAAATACGATGTACTATTGATTATTTACTTTTTTTTTCTCCACTCACTGTTTTCGCTACAGCTCCTCTGTAAGCGCAACTTGTAGTTTATATAGTGCCTCTGCTGCAGTTGGACGAACTCTTGGATCCACAGCTACACACGCCATACCTAAGTCAACAATTGACTTTGGACTTGCCTCAGAGAAGTCGACAGTCAGTTTTCCCATCGCCACTTTTTGTAAAACGAGCGCATCCGGTAGTCTTTTCCCTTTCGAGTCTCGATTCTGGTCCTTCGATTGGGCGTACGGCAGCGAGTGAACGTCCAGTTCCGACAAAACCACGCCGAAAGAGAACATGTCCGCCTTGTCGTCGTATTTCTGTCCTAGCATCACCTCAGGAGCCATCCACAGTGAAGTCCCAACGCCCGCAGTCATTGTTTGGTCCATACGTTCTCGAGAAATGCCGAAATCCGTTAGTTTCGCTTCCAACTGTTGATTTAGCAGAATATTACGGGACTTGAGATCTCGATGGATGACGGGAGGATCCAGCGAGTGCAAATACGTGAGTGCGTGGCACACATGAAGAGCGATTGTCGCTTTCTGCCGATCGATCCCCGGCGGATATTTTGTCGATTCGTATTCATTGAGCAACGATCGGAGATCTCCGCCTTCCATGTATTCCATGACGACGCACAAGTCGGAAAGCGAGTTCCAAGCGATCCCAATGATAGTGATGATCCGTGGATGCTCCATCGACGCAGTGAGCTTCGCTTCAGCTAAAAAACTGTTCACATGGTGGATAATCCCTCGGGTTTCAGGAGGCAGCATCTTGACAGCTACACGTCCGCCGTCGAATTTCCCTTCGTACACTTCTCCAAAGGCTCCACGAGTAATTAGTTGCAAGATCTCCACATCCCGTCGAGAAACTCGTTTGGCAGTAATAACGTCATCCGTCCATAGCCCTGACTGTCCTTGGAGGTTTCCGGGGGCGTTTCCATCTGACAGGCTCGACGTATGTCGATGTTCTGTGTTGTGCTGCACTGCCGAATCTTTTCCGCCGCGTTTTGCTTTCTTGTAAAAGATGAACCCCACCAAAACCAGTACACAGCCGATGCCTCCGACAATCCCAGCTATCACACCAGTGTTGCTACCCGAAGAAGACTCAGTTGGCATAGACGTTCCTCCACTTGCAGAACTGACAGCATCAGCAGCTTTACTGCTGCTGGCGGTACCTTTGAAGTAACTCCACCGTAAACCGTTCTCATCACACTTGCCAGAGTTCAAAAGATCTGCATCAACGTCGGTATCGTCGGACGGGATACCATAGGCCAGTTCAATGGATCCATCTGAGGGATTGGTGCACTGGTCGTCCATGTGGAAGCGCACAGACATCGAACCGTTGGTCTCGAAGAAGTGGACAGTCGAGTACAGAGCATGATACACTGAGGTATCGAAGAAATTGATTTGATTGCACTTTGATGCCATCAAAGCAGTCGACACGTTAAGTTGTTCACAGTTGTTGTCAAATTTCTCCACGAGTAAGTACGAGGTACCTTCAAAGTAACTGGCGACGAGCGTTTTGGACTGCTGATAGTCGTAGGTGTTGCACGAGACATTCCAGGATTTCCAGGACGTGGCTGCATTCCTACAGCCGCCACCGCAGTTCTGGTCGGTGTAGTACCCCGAGTCAACTCGATTGGGAATCCCGCGACAGCTTTCATTTAAGTAGAAGGTGTAGACACTGATGCCGCTGTCATCGTCGTAGTAGGTTGTAGCAGAGCTTGTGGCAGCGGTTGAATCTTCCCCAAGATATGGACTGACGGCGTCCTGACCAACAGCTCTGGTCAGTCGGAGCAGGACGCACACTCCCGCAAACAATATGTGCATTTTGGCCGTGTTGGAAGCTGCCGAGCCTCAAAGTTGAACGATCTGGTCGTTTTGTGGTGTATTCGAAAGTGCGTACCCGGTGGTGACTCTTGCAGGTGCTTCCGTTTCAGGTAAACTTGCCTGATACGCTATTTGCCACTGAACTGAAGTGACTCCCCACTGGGGAGTGGAGAATATCTACCGATGCATTCCATTAATTTGTGGTTCTGAGCGTTAATCAACGGCAAGCAACTGCAGCAGTTGGGTTACCCAACATGATTCACGGTTTAAGCATTTTGTATTGCAGTTTTTAAAAGTTGAATAACTATCATTCACTGACCTTTCATCACTGTCGATCATCGACTCGATGTCGTTGAATAGTATAAGCCGGATCTATCGTACGCCACTCACTGGCCGTCCATGTAGAACTACGCAGACAGAAATCCATTGGACTCAATAGTCACGCAGAGTGCATGACCCCAGATCGTCATCCCTTGCTCGCAAGAATTCGATGCCACTAAAGCTGCCGACACGTTAAGGCGTTCGCAATTGTTGTCAAACTTCTCTACGAGTAAATAGGAGGAGCATCGCTGCAGATACTGGGGACGAGATCTTGAGATTGCTGGTAGTCGCAGTTTTGCACGAAATTATCCAGGATTTCCAGGAAAGAGTCCTGATTCCCACCGCATTCCAAGGCGAAGAAGTTCTTCAAGAACTACCCCGAGTCGGGGTCCCGCTGCCGTTTAAGTAGAAGGTGTACACATTGATACCACCGTCCAGACCAGAAGGCCCAACGTCAAGGCAGGCCAAGACGCATATCGCCCCAAACAACCTCTGCATTCTTCTAAGCTGTCTGACGTGAAGATAGGCGAAGCGGAAGAAGCCTTGTCGATTGGTGTTTTGCAAAGTGCCCGTCCCTAGAGCTGGCGTGGAGGCTACACTGTTCCACCGTGACGGTGGAGCCAACTGTGGTCACGGTTTTGGGTGCGCTTCATGAATGATATTTAGCTTTCAGGGATAATATCCAGTAACTTTACCGAACTGTAAGAAAAGCTTCTTATCACATTTACATGTTAAGAGAACTCTCGAGCTAGTACCACCTGTCGTTTATGCAATGCCTCTGCAGCCCTTGGCCTTTGCTTCGGATCAACGGACACACACGTTCTTCCTAGATGAACAATCGACTGTGGGAGAAAAATCAACACTCAATTCCCCCATTGCAACTTGCTGCAACAAAACTGCTTCCGGTGGTCGAGAAGATTGATTCTGGTCTGGCATCTGAGCGTAGGGTAGAGTGTACATTTCAAGCTCCGACAAGACGATACCAAATAAAAACACGTCGGCCTTGTCGCCATAACGCTCGCCCAGCGTCACCTCAGGCGCCATCCATAGAGACGTGCCAACTCCAGCCGCCATGGTGCGATCCAAATTCTCCTACGAAATGCCAAAATCAGTCAATTTTGCGTCAAGAGAGCGTGATAGGAGAATATTGAGGGACTTGGGGTCTCGATGGAGCACTGGGGGCGCAAGGGAATGCAAGTATGTCAATGCGTGGCATACTTGGAGTGCAATCGTGACTTTTTGTCGGTCAATACCCACGGGATGATTACTGTAGTCTCTTTATACTTAGGATCGGTAGGACGTAGGCTAGACAGAGCAGAACACTACCTCGCTACCAATGCATTTCAGTTTGGATTTTACCGCTAAGCCGACAGAAGGTCGTGTGCAGTGGTCGCTGGATCGAGGACCCGGTGGAACCAGAATATTTGTCATAGATATCGTTGCTACACACGTGGTGCACCTTATGACCACAGACACTGCATGGACTCGTCTCCGGCACGTCCTCCCAACAACAGTCGACCACCGCGCACCTCATTGACCTATGTGTTTGGGTGAAGATTCCAAGGTTACTGCCGACCCCTGACATGTACTGTGGTGCGCGAGTAAGCTAATACATTTACGTGTCAATTAATCAAATTAGCGGGGCTATGCTAGCTCTTGCGATAGGGTGGTGTGCAATTGATACAACGCTTGCGCTGCTGTTGGCCGGAAGCTCGCATCCACCGACACACACGCTCTTCCCAGCTCCACAATGGATTTCGGACTCGCTTCCGAGAAATCAACGCTCAGTCTCCCCATCGCGACCTGCTGTAAGATGATCGCATCCGGTAATCGCCTCCCGTTCGAGTCGCGATTCTTGTCTTTCGACGCAGCATAAGGCAGTGTGTGCGTGTCCAATTCTGATAACACCACTCCGAACGAAAACATGTCGGCTTTGTCGTCGTATTTTTCACCCAGCATCACCTCGGGAGCCATCCAAAGCGAAGTGCCAACTCCAGCCGTCATTGTTTGATCCAACCGTTCTCGAGAAATGCCAAAGTCGATCAATTTGGCTCCCATCGCGTGATTTAGCAGAATGTTGCGCGATTTCAGATCTCGATGAATTATCGGAGGTGAAAGAGAGTGAAGATACGTGAGAGCGTGGCATACGTGCAGTGCGATTGTCGCTTTCTCTCGGTCGAATCCAACGGGGTCGTTGGCTGCCTCGTAGCCAGCCAGTAACGTTCTAAGGTCTCCGCCTTCCATGTATTCCATCACAACGCACAGATCGGATAAAGAGTCCCAAGCCACCCCAATGAAGTGTACAATATGCGGGTGATCCATACTTGCAGTCATTTTGGCCTCGGCAAGGAAATTGTTCACGTGACTGATAATTCCTCGAGTCTCAGGTGTCAGCAACTTTACAGCCACACGTTCATCGTTATAAACGCCGGCATAGACTTCGCCAAAGGCCCCGCGGCTCAGCAAATGCTCGATCTTCACATTTCGACGGGTAATTCGCTTCGCAGTAATAACGTCGTCAGTCCACAAACCAGATTGACCTTGTGGTCCACTGTTCGAGGCTCCAGTGTTATCAGCCGTTGATTGTTGGTTTGTCGGGGGAGTTTTAGGATTAAGATACTCCCCTCGAGACTGATCTGTGTCTTCAGCAGAACGTTTGCGGCGACGTCGGTATAAGACGAATACGAGAGCCACAATTCCAACACCAAGAACGCCACCTCCGACCTCCAAGATCGAGCTCAGACTGCTGCTGGACGGCTCTGTGCTTGTCAGACTCTTTTCCTTTTCGTCCTTGGTGATTGGGGATGCGCTATCGCTGGCGGTGGCATTGGTTCCACTACCATCGTCACCGGAGAGAGACCAGCTACTATCGTCACCGGCTGATGGAAACAGAATTTCGTCGCCGACAGACCCAGAGGATGCACTAAAGCAAAACAAAGTTGAAAGGATAAAGATCGTTCCTGACACGAACGGGAAGCGCATGGCTGAGGCCTTGTGGTGGTGCTCCAAAGGCGCAAAATGATTAATGTTGTTTAGTGAGGCCTGCAAAAAAGCGAAACCCCTCACTGTTTTTTTTTTTTTTCGCCTGTCCTACAAAACGGACGGAATGCGTTGTACACCCGCTTAATAATTTACAAACTGTTCTCAGGCAAACCAATTTTTCATTAATTAACACTGTAAATTGCCCTTGTCTGCTTAGTAGTTGCGAAATATTGTTGGTTCCGGAAAAAAAAAGTAAAAGGATTTCCACCATTTGACAGTAATTTGTTAGCTTCTCCACACCAAACAAACAGAAGCAAGAGAAAGCAAAAATATTCAAATGCAAATACAAAGTCTATCGACAAAAGAAATGAACAAGGAATGCCAAGATCGCGCTCCCGACCACCGAAGATTCTTACGCCATCTCCTCTGACAGAATCGTCTGAAGCCTGTACAGAGCTTCAGAAGCCGTCGGGCGCTTGAGAGGATTTACAGATACACACGCGCGACCCAGCGCTGCTAGAGCCATAGGCCCCGACTCGGAGAAGACCACTCTTAGGCTTCCTTTCGTCACTCTTTGCAGAATATCAGCGTCTTGCAGAGGCCGGCAGTTCGAGTCACGCAGATGCTCCCGAGCCTGGGAGTACGGAGCCGACAGCATGTCAAGTTCGGACAGCACAACGCCGAGTGAGAAGATATCAGCATCAGTACTGTGCATTTCGCTCCGGATGATCTCAGGAGCCATCCAGAGCGTCATTTGCTTGCAGTCACATGAGGTTTTATAGCTCCGCTTGGGCGAAGTGCCAAAGTTGGCTACCTTGGCCTCCATGTCACCATTCAAGAGCACATTCCTCGACTTCAGGTTGCTATGGATTACAGGAGGCGAGAGCGAGTGCATGTAGGCGAGTGCGCTGCAAATTCGCACCGCGATCTTGGTCTTTTCCCTGTCGAAACCGACGGAGTGGCGGTCAGCCTTGTACCGATCAAGCAGCGACCGGAGATCGCCACCTTCCATGAACTCTTGTACGACACACAAGTCCGACACGGAAGTCCAGGAGACGCCAATGAGTCGCACAATGTGCGGGTGGTGGAGTGTCGTAGCGATTTTTACTTCTTCTAGGAAGTTGTTGACGTTCTCCTCTTTGTCTTCGGTCTCTGGTAGCAACGTCTTAACAGCCACCTTTTCACCTCGGAACAAGCCCGAATAGACTTGTCCGAAGGCTCCACGAGCGACGATATGACCCAGTTGCACCTCTTCCCTTGGGATCCTCATGCCCGTAACGCCTTGGTCGTTCCACAGTCCTCCATTCTCTCGTGGTTTCGCCTCCAGAGCGTCACAGTTGCTGTCTACGTCCAAGTTGGTCTCAATTTTCAGCCGAAACTTGGGAGACGAACTACGGCGCACGGAGATGCCGCCGATCTGGAGTCGTTCTGCAGAGTGGAGCATCGCGTTGCTGGCGAGGCTGAGCATGGCTTGGAACTTGGAACTTGGGCGAATTGGTACACGTGAAGCAGCAAAAATGAAAGTGAACGACTCAGGTCAAGGGCTTTCTAGCGCTATAAAGACCACAAGGAGAAGTCTGCATAACGACAAGGCGGTAACGACCTCACAGCCCTCACGCTTTTTTTGGGGATTCCGGCAAGCAAAAGGCATGATGTGGTCGTTACGTCTTTGTATGATATACGTACCGTTTTTACGGTACATTTGAAAATTCGTGTCTGGATCACTTTAGTCGGTCGGTCAGCGGGTTCCGCCTCTCATTCCCAGTTCCATGTCAGGAGCTATCAGTAGTAGGCGAAAAGGAGAGAAGGCGGTGGATTTTTGGTGCTTGGGGCGGCTACATGTGACGCGGCGAAAGAGTCAGAGACACGAAAGGGCGCGGGTGACATACAAACAACAAGACTAAGAGATGGGTCCCCAGCTCGTCTCATGCCACTTCAACTTGTCGCCGAAGCAGCCGCGCAGAACGTCGTTGGGTTGCTGTCGTCGCCAGTAGCTCCTGTTGACGGCCGCGTGTGGATTTCTGGCTGGGGACTCGTCCTCTAGCTGGCGCTATCCGCTTCCAAGTGAGCTGGCGATCGATCTGCTTCCGTTGTGTCTCTGCCTTTGTCGTTCGAGAGGGAATTCGAGGCAGATAATCGGTCAAACAAACGGTTTGACACTGTGACGACTGGGGCAAGGCGGTGCTGCAGTTCGTGACGTCGGATTTCGGGTACATGAGTTGCTTGGGGACGGATCTCGCCCTAATGATGTCCCCACGACCGCTGCTTGTCGGTGGTGCCGTTGGATTCATCTGATACGCAATGGCGGACCAGATTAAAGGCGTGCTGCAATAACTAAGCTAGAGTGAGCTCCCGTTTGGATCTTTTGTACATACTCATGGCTAGAGAACCGTCTGTAGAGAGAAATTGCCACGCAGTTAACCCGTAGCCCAGCAGGAATTTCCGTACTTCTCCCAGGTCACGACATCTCGCCGCTTCCACAGATTCCTCTCGTGTAGTTACGAGTCCGTTGCATCGCTGAAGTTTGTTAGTTTAGCATCTATGGCATTTAGTGTGACGAACTCCAGTGGGTTCGAAAGAACCTCCACGGAGCCGTTGTGCTGTCAGTCTTTTGCTTTGCAATCCTACTACTGGCAGTCGACGCACAACGATGTTTTACCATGAATTCCGTGAACGTGAGGAAGCCCACGACGCCGAAGATTCTGCTGGGAATTGAGTAAGAGATGGCACTACTGGAAGTAACCCTGGTATCGGCGTTGAATCCGAATCGTTGAGTGAAACATATCTCTTCAAGAGTTTTTTTACGTTCATTTCCGATTTTTACAAGCTCATGTCATGATACTCAGTGGGCCATCTCTGTCGAACACAAACGCTGCAGTTAAACAGTCAGAACGCTATCAGAGTATTTCGGCCAAAGTTGATAACCTTGACCAGTGTGGATTTGATCCCACTACCCTTGTACTTCTTGGCTGAATACACTTTTGGAAACATCTAAAACCAGCAATTACACCAACAAAATGCGGGCTCCATCAACCGTTTTTGAGGAACAACACGAATCTCATGTGTCCAAATCTCTTGGATAGCTACGTCAGCTCCTCTTCCGAGGTCGTTTACAGCTTGTTCATAGTTTCCGCTGCGCTCGGACGCTCATGTGGTTCTTCTGACACGCGTGAATTGCCCAATTGTGCCATGGATCGAGACGCAATAAAATCACTGCAAGTATCTGCATCGCACTGTGTGTCGCGATTAGCCAACTCCGAAGTCCAGTAATAATGACCAGCTCGTTTGGTTTGACCTTACTCTAGGATGTTATTGCACAAAAGTGCTGTGCCATTGAGTACGAAATCGTCTGGATCACCTTGGCACGGCAGTTCCATCGCCAAAACTAGATTCGTAGAGGTACCGGTAGTTGATAAAGTACCTTTGCGCATGGCAGTTCGATACACCGGGCACGAATATACGTTCAAAGTGAGTGCAGACTCTGAGGCATCAACTAACTGCTGCGAGTCCCTCCCGAGCGTGTTTCTCCGTTGTGTCGATCGATTCAGTCGTGCAGTTGTGTCCGTGTCGTGAGCAGTTAGTGAAGAAACGTTGGGAGCATTTTTGTCGCCTTCCGTAGCTACGGGAGCTGCAGTAAGTGCTGGCTTTTGTTCCGGAAGAACTTGGATGATCGGCATACTCTGCTGCATGACGCCAGCTCGAGAGCTGCAGAGGCACCCGAGGATGCGGTTCCATTGTGCTCCTTCCAGTACAAGACCAGTTAAAAATGCTCCATCACTCTCGCCAGAAGTGCTCTGTGTCTGGTTGTCAGGTTCATCAGCAGGCGTCGACTCGAAATCTTCTAACACTTGAAACATAAAATCCAGGCAGTGAATGGGGATGCCATGCTTTCGAGCATATCGTTGAAGAATTGCAGTGAATAACCCCTGGGGAAACGAGAAGATCGACAACGGGAACACATTTCCGTGAACTTGACCTCGTTCGACCCATTTTTGTAGAAAACCCCAACGGAAAAGCAGATTTTCCACCCATTGCGAGAGCAGTTCAGTCGTCGATGTAGCGTGGGCATCGTTAGCCATCCAGTCGGCGGGTACTTGGCGTAGCGTAATGCTATGCAGAGTGAGCTCCATGGCCACCGACATGACGGTGATGCCTTGAATGGCATGCTGTAAGTCTACCAAACTGCGATCAATGTGTCGAACTAGCGAGTGGCACACAGTCACTTCCTGCTGCAGCACAACACTGAGCGGGTCGTGCCAGTTCTCGCGCGTTTTCGCTATCAGAGCAGCTTCTATGCTGTCCAGAAGTGAGGATGCTGGAAGTTTATCCTGCAGTGCTTTGGATACTTTGAGAACATCCACTTCTCCATCGTTAGACCCAGGTACTTTGTTGGAGATATCACTTCTGCTTTTTGAATTTGGTTGGAGCTGCATCACAAGGTTTACGAACGTGTTGCTTTGCTGTCTCTGGTACGAGATATGTGCGTTTGGATGCATCCCAAACACGTGCGGTCCATCCAGGTTGGTCAGGTCGTCTACAAACCTTACCATGTCATCTTCACTCTGGAAATCTGGGGCGTAGAAGCTATTATCACGCGGCGAGAAGACTGTAGCGGTTAAATCTGACGCTCTTTTCACCTTTGTAAGCGGTTTCAAGCCCAGTGCAGGCTTAAAGCAATTCTCGGAGCAAAAGCGCCTCAACACAGCCATTAAACACCGACGGTCGAATTCGTCAGTAACACGGCCACCATAATAGATTTCGCCAGCCAGGAAGAGCAGTGCATCCCACGGCACAGCTTCTACACAGAGACTATCAGACTCGCCCACATTATCCCCCTTACTTGCGGCAGTATCAAGAAGCCGTCGCTGAAGAGTAACTACGCTCACAAAGTCCGCATCGCTGAAGTCATACTTCAAGTTCCAGCCGAGAGATCCGAACTTGGCGCGTTCTCGGACGACTGCGTGGAAGAAACTTAGCCCAAACGCCAATCGAGTCTTCATCGGAGCATTAAAACTCGGACAATTTTCGCCAGAAGTGGCGTTTATCTGTTGGATTAGCGTCATTGAGCGCTGTAGATTGGCCTTCACACCTGCAGGAGATTCGGTCATCACTTTTACGCTATTCTGAAGTATTGAGACAGGGAAATACGCCACGGGAAATGAGGCGAGGAAAAGTCGGAAATCTTCGTGGATTCCACCAGTTTCCGCCTCGTGTTTAATCATTGCAAGATGAGCCTGAAGTTTAGGCAGCCATGATTTAGCGAGATGGACGTTTTGGAGCAATAACCAGTATCCCTCCTTCTTGCATTCTTCCATCTTCGCCTCCACAATCGGACCTTGTCCTTGGCCAAGAGAAATAACATGATACCGGTCTCCCCCCATTCCTTTCCCAAGAGCAAAACGCTCTAGAGCTGACATAGGGTCAGCTCCTGGCGATAAGATAAACAAGCAAGGTGTTGACCGGTCAATGTCACGGTAGGCGTCACTGATCATCAATTTCCCACTGGCGTCATCTAATAAGTCGGAACCGAGGGTGTCCTCGATAAAGCACTTGACCGCCAGCATAAATACATCTTCCCGTAACCAGCGCACGAGTACAAGGCGTAAAAAGGTAGGCAATATCGCATCCAAATCCCCTGGAAGATGGGCCAGATATGGATTCTCACTTGCATACCAAATGTTCCAGACCGCATTGTCTCGATAGTACGTGTCCAGAACCTTCGAAAAGGCTGGATGCCTTCGAGAAAGCGCCAGAAGAACAGTATCTACAGCATCGATTGCATTGCCACTGTAGGAAGGATTCTCGGTGCGTTCGGCATCATTGGATCCGTTGATGTTCAGTGTGGACGTATCTAGGAGGCTTAGATCCTGTTGATTTAGCTCCTCAGCGTTGATCATGATTTTCAAGCAAACAATGAGAGCAAAGAGCTGTTGGTGCGCTTTAAAAAGCCCACGACAGATATTCCGGAGCACAGCCAGAGTGATGTGATGTTTTAGACTCTCCAAGCGCGCGGAGAGGTTTTGTTTTAGAGGCGCCTCGTTCAAACTCATCTTGAATAATCGGTTGAAATACTCCAGTGAAAACTGGTACATGGGATCAACATCAGCCAGATCTCCAATGCCGAAGAACAGCATGGCCCCACGAACAGCAACACCGTGGTACTGATTCCGAATCTCCAGAACTTCAAGCTTAGTCGCCTCAGATTCCGCTAGACGCTGAGCCACCACTGTAGCCGTTTGCTTGGAGTTCTTCAGAGTTTGAATGAGCTCAACATCGTCCAGAATATTCCCTTTAGCATCCGAAAGCAGATTTAAAATCTTAATCTCCAAATCTTGAAGTTGCTTCTGGTCTCGTGCGATACTGGCTAAAAGTGAGTGTTTCCGCTCTTCAACTTCCATTCGCTCTCGCTGTACGACGTCACTTAGTAGCTGCTCTTCCAGTCCGTCCCTTGTAACTGTAAAGTTAATCACATTGACTCGGATATACACATCAGGAACGAAATGAGGGTTCGCCAGCTTTGTAGTGAGGTACAGCCGGAACCGCTCCACGTCAGCCTCCACAAGACGATCCTCTAGCTTCACGTGCCCTTTGCTCGCCGTTTTCTCGCTGTCTAGTAGTCGTTGAGGTGGTTTTATCGCAAGAACAGGGTCGAGGGATGGATCTAAGGCTTCTGCTACATCCTCGATCATTATTGGCTTTCCATTAACGAGACAATCCTCGATAACTTGCATCAGAGAAGTATCATCATTCTTTACAGTCTCCAAACGATTAGGAGCTTCCAGTCTCTTTATCCACTGAGAGGCTTGTTGCTGCGGATCGATCATCAGCGACCATCGCTGCATGCCTTTCAAAGCGAAGATGGCGTTATCAGTAGAGAAAGTGTCACTCGGAAGGCCCAGAAGTTGCCACTCGCGAAGTTCTTGACCATCCCCATACGTATTGGCCAGCACAAATGATGATGAAGCTCCAACTGATGAGTTGGCAATGTTAATCCACTGAGAAAGCAGCTGATCTCGAAAATTTCCATCAAACGGTCCCAAGTAAATCATACTCGCTGCTATCAGGAAAGAATCCCCTAAAATTGCGTTCCCTTCCTGCTTGAGCAGTTTGATACTACTCTTCCAACGCACTCGTTCATCACTGAGTCCAACGGTTAATTTTTCAGCATTTTGCAGTCGTTGGCGCGTCAACTCGGATTCATCCTCTAGTCGCTGCTTCTCCGCAATTGTCGCGTCACAGTCTTCTTTCAGCTTCCGCACTTTGGCTACCACTTTAGCCAGCTCTTGTTGTTTAGCGGAAAGCCTTGTATTGGCCACTTCCAGTACAGCATTCATCTCCACCAAACGTTGGCGCTTGGGGGCTACTTCTCGGAAGACTCGAGCGTAAGTATCGATAGCGTGCACCCACATACACAACGACATTGCTGCATGTGACACCTTTTTCACTTCGTCGACTGCGAATTCCGGATTTTCGATATACTTTCGGACTTTTTTGAGAATCACAGGAGGGATATTATCCTTATCGTACTCCTTGAGCTCCGACATGAACGTGCTGCGAGATAAAATGCGCTTGCTGTTATCCCAGTCGGCTTTCTCCCCCAGCATGATGCATACAGCCTCCATGACAACTTGTACAGCTTGAGGGGGCTTGACAAACCCTTTCACCTCAGTAATATCCTTCTTGTCCAGCGAATCCAACGCTGCGACCGCGGCATTGAGAGCTGGTAGCGCCTGGTTTAAATCGCGTTGCGCATCTGCTTGGCAGGCTGCGACTTCTTGCTGTTGCTGCTTCACCACAGCTTCATCTGATCCCACGCGCTTAGCGACTTGTTCGGCTTCAGCTTGATCAATTGCCACTTGGCATAGCAACTCCTGGGCTTCAATTGTTTTGCTCTGTAGCACTGGCTGGAGCTCCACTAACTCGTCCTGGAGCGTGGTCACAAGTGAGTTCGTCTCTTCCAGCTTAACTACTCCAGCCATCAAACGCTGCAGCTTCGTTTCCCAAAAATCCCTTTTCTCCTGGTAAATCCGCCGTAAGAGTGAAATGAGATCCAGGTAGTGCTGCGAGGTGTTGTAAACGCGTCGTCTGCATTTCACCAGGAAACTAGGAAGCAACGCACTAACGGATAGATGGACTTCGCCACAGAGCGCTGTTACTGCGGACCGAATAACCGCCGAGTTTGCCAAATCAGGCGTAATGTGTCTTGTACTCGCGCGAGAGTGTTCGAGAGAATCTTCTTGAGAGAGATAAAACTCAGCTACGTATTTGAGGGCACTTCTAGGCCACTCGTCAAAGTAGTTGATCGTAGTGCAGTTAATTAACGCCGGGAATTGACGCACTTGCCCGCGAAATGCCTCTCCAAGAGGATTCATGCAAATAACGAAATGGAGCGAGCTTTGCACCATCATGTGAAAATAATCCTCGCAATCTTTTCGAGAAAAGTCACCAACCTCCTTAGCCTGTGCTTGGGAAGAATTCGCCTCGCTGATATTGCGCTCAAGAACAGTTCGCACGTCACTAATAATCTTCTCCAGTTCCTCTGTCGTAAAGAGTTTCGGGATGTCTCCTCCGTTCAGAATAGTGTTGATGTCTTCCAAAAAGGCGTCCGATATCAATTGGCTGTCATTCAGCAAGAAAACGGTTGGAACAGCCACGCCTTGGCGACTGGTATTCAACATGATCCTACGAGTTCCATCGCCAGTGTCTCCCAAAGCGGATAGCTTCATCATCTGCTTCAAACCCTCTCGAAAATCCGGTAAGCTGTAGTCTTTACTTAGTTCAATCTCAAAGCAGTGATATCCCACCAAGAAAGCAGCTAATCTCGCAAGACTTCGCTTGCCGCATCCGCCCATCCCTAGTAGTAGTGCGTGACCTCGCGGTTGTATTAAAACCCGCGCGATGGCAGCAGTGTGTACCATAGCATCTTCAAAAAGTACCAGGCGTAGCGGTGGGCAGCAGGACGAAACCACTAATGGGCTCATATTGTACTCCGTAATCTGGCCATTGAGGAATAATTTATACCGCTCAAGATCACCAACTTGGTCGTATTTGATGGCATGTGCCGTGGGATCGCCTGGAGTTGCAACCCGGCGAGGGGAAAAGAGCAAAGTACTCTGCTCGTGCTTCGGCGGACTGCCACTATTTGCATGACTGAGGCCTTCCGCAACACTGTCAATGTCAAAAACAGCGTCGGTTGTCCATAAAACACCAAAACGTTTACTGGCCACCGCCGCCAATTGTTCGGAAAACCATTTTCTATCCGTGTTGTCCGTCAATCGATCTCGGAATACTCTAATCGCTTCGTGCGCCCATAAATTCATGACTGTACTTGGTGTTAGGCCACTTCCACCCTTTGCATTGTTCGTAGGTGGACCAGATGCACTCGTCCCCAATACGATTCCCTGGATTAGTTTGGTCACGTCGCGCAAGTTGAAAGTGTAATGACACTTCGCTGGCGTTGGGAGAAGCCCTTGTACGATATGTTGAAACAATTCACAAGTTGCGTCGGCAGTCAACAGAAGAGCGTCCCTCACGTTTTTGACAAAAGCACTGCCTCCTCCGCACACCATAATGTGAGATGTGAGAATGGAGTTAAATATCGCCTTCATACCAGCCTCGTCACAACTAGGCAGGCAGAAGACAGCAGAAAAGTGTCTTACGAAACGTGGGCAGAGTGTCTGCCTTCCTCCACCTGGTAGTCCCCCGGACGCAATAAGTACCGAGTCGTTAATATCTTTCCAGAAGAACTTGTCTCGGTCATAAAGCCCACCGTACTCAAGATACTGTCTCAACAGCTCAATGACTGGTTGTGCCCCATTCTTTTCGGCGGTTGGCATGTTGATATCATCCACAAAAATGACGACAAGTTGCTTATTGACAGGTGCTCCCAGAAGAGCCCTCTTCTTTTTGGAGAACTTGCTTTCAATACTCAACTGAGCACCAGCACTCGACGTCTGGGCAGATAAGTTCAGGATAAGCGGTAGTACTTTGCCGATTGCGACCACGGATAATGCCGAATTGGTGGTAAAATCGGACGGGTCGGTATCGGCAGCGATCCGAGCGTGAGTGTCCATGATATTGTGCACAATTGATGACTTGCCCGATCCCGTTGCGCCAGTCAGTAGGATGGGTTGTCGCGCATCAATAGTCATCAATTCCACCATGTAGCGGTACTTCACAACATCCATCGTTGGAACGAGGAGTCTACCACCTACCATTTTGCTTGGTTGCTGTAACTGTGAGGGGGCATTAGCCCACGGCGAAAAGCTCAAGTGCTGGAAATCGATGAAAAAGTCGTGAACATCTCCGGTAACCTGTGATAGTCCTGCCCGGGTTGGAATCTTCCCGTCGATCGCTCTCACATCTGGCCAAAGAAAGTATTCATTCGTTGATAACAGTTTGTCCAAAAACTCCTGGAACTCTTCTTTCACTTGATCGAGACTAAGATTCCCACCAATAGCCCAGGCAAAGCTGGCGATAAAAATTAAATCCAAACACCGGCTCCGCTGATCTTCTAATGACGGCACTGCCTCTGGTGAAGTAGCATCGTCTAGGTTTCGCGCGGCAGCCGTAGTAGCGAAGAGTTGTGGTGGGGCTCGATGGGTTAAAAGCGCCTGGAAAATATGAGATATCGTTGCGACGAAAGCTAAATCACAGGAAGCGATGGGCACCCGTGACGTTTGCCTCGTGGATGAGGAAATCCCGTGAAGAAATTGCAATCCAGGCTCCACAAACAGATCAAAGTATTTTAAAATCCGCTTCTTGGTCTTACCACTTAATGAACCCAGTGGCTCGAATCTTTTCGAAGGTGGAACTGGAATAGGTAGCAATGGAGACGTGGAACTTGCTGAGACCGGAGCTATTAGCTTGGATACCCACGTCTCGACAAAAGGCCGCCAGCCTAGGCAATTGGGATGATAGTATACCACGCCCAATCGACTGATAGTTGCAGGCGAAGCTGCACTTGTGTCTGCTACCTCAAAAAGAAGCTGGATTTTAGGTAACAGCTTTATCCGCTCGCCATTTGCGAGACATAGGGTCATGTTGTCATCGAGTACAGTGTTCATGCTTTCGATCCAATGAGCGTCAATTGGTCCATCAAATGTTATCCAGTAAAAGGGTAGATGCCAGGTAGAAGGCTGAGACGTGACACCAATTGCTTGATTTGCTCGGTGGCGCTTTAGCATCTCTTCATTTTTCTCCATAATGCAGGTACGTAACAACTTAGACGCTAGTCCGTCTGTCCACTCGTGCGTAACTGGGTGGAAAAAGCCATAGAGCTCCACCATTGAAAGTGACTTCGGGTTCAGAGTGTACGATACAACACTTTGAAATCGCACATCTGGATGAGCGCTTCGCTCTCGTAACGCACTAATTGCTGCCTTCAAAATCCGCAGTGCTGTACTTTTACCACTGCCAGTAGGCCCAATCTGAACGACACCAATACGAACGTCCAACGTTGCGAACAATTGCAATAACTTTTTCATCCATGGTCGTGGTCCCTGAAGACGATTCCTCAGAAGCTGCTCATAAATCTCGTCTTCTAAAGCTGCCACCCAGTTCGATCCACTGGGGGCTGCAGGTGAAGAAAATACCCCTACTCCTTCAATGAGCGCAATGCTTTCGAGCGGCCCTAGCGATGAAATAGTATCTGGGAAAAGATCTCGTATAATTCCTTGAAACAATCGGTTGTCATCATCAGTGAGTTTTGGAGTGTTTGCGCCGACCATTGCCTTGATGAGGATAACGTTTTCATCGATTTCACCTTGTAAATTGGGATCTGTAGTCTTCAGGCTCATCGCGGAAGCCCCTGAAGCTGCTGCGATGGTCGTTGAACGCTTGAGAGAACCTGCGATAGTAAGAACGGTCCTTACAGCCCTCATGCCAAAGTCGTAATGGGCTTGCTGGGATAGCTGCTCACTGCACAGTTTGTATAGCTTTGTCACCTTCTTCGAGAGTGGCTTCGCAAGTAGAAATCCCTCAGCAAACAACAAGATTTCGGCGATTAACGCATAGTCAGGCACCATCATGGCAACTGGGCGAAAGGAGACTTTCAAAGTGTCCGGTAACTCGGTTCTTCCCGAATATCCTGGATTCATAGTAATGATGACGTGGTGATCATGCAACGGGACGCATCTTCCGTCCAACAGAACCTCAGATGAATTCATCAGTCGTGCATTCCTTAGCGTCGACATTTGCTGCCCCACAACCGATAGCACCTCGATGTCGATCCGGTTGAACTCATCCAAACATACCCACGTTCCAGCTTGAATTACACCATTGAATATGCTCCCCATCATTTTGTAGCTCATTTGATTGCTGCAGTTGATCACAATACACAAGATACCAAGAGCTTTGGCAAGGTCTTTGGAAGTCTCCGTTTTCCCGGTTCCAGCTGGACCAGAGGGAGCTGCGCCATACCGAAGCTCCAGCGCTCCAGTTATTGTCATCCAACATCGATCTGTTAACGGGGTGATCACAAGCCGACTACATGCTCCCATGTATTCGTATCCGTACTTGATCCGGCAGTTCGCTTGGTAAATGTAGCACTCGTCACGGTCTGCATACCATTGGTAACGAAGCTGCTGCTGCCACAAGAAGTCATTTTCATCCGTAACGCGCTTGGCTACTAAAGACTCGACAATGTCTCGAAAATGAACATCGGTGGTTACGAGTGACACCACAACTCTCCGTTGAACAGAGGACAGGTTCGTTCGCACGAGGTGCGTAAGATTGCTCAACTGCGCGCAAATGGTTTGGTGCCAATTGGAGAGTTTTCGAACCGGATCTTGTGCTTGCGAACGAAAGCATAACTCGCATTCTTTTGCCCAGATAATGTAGGATACCACTGCAATGGCTTGCGCAGGATGTCGAAACAGCCACATTTCTCGTGGGGAGTGCTGATAATCCCCCAAACAAGCTTTCACGTGCTTGTGAAGTGTCACTTTCATGTTGACAAGAACAGCATTTAGCCAGTCTTCGATATTTCCACGAGCTTTCAATATTCGGCCAAAAGCGACGCGCTCGCCTTCAGGGCTAATCATGGCTACGATATCGTGAGCTGAAGTACCAGTGTGCGCGCCATCATCACTAATGTCTAACTTTGCTAGGGCGTCGAAGCACTTTGGTAAGTGGCGTTGAATAATTTGCGGTTCCTTTGCATGTGCTAGCATTTCCAGAAGCTCGTCGTTCGAAATGAAGTAAAACCGCGGGAACCCTCGACGTTTCATCTCCAGGTAGTCCTCTAACGATTTTTCAATCCGCTCAAGGGATGCATTGTGTTTTGTGAGGCTATCGAGCAGAGCTTGCGCGACACCTCCGCCTCCGCTACTTCCACTGCCACCTTCCTTGTAACTCTTTGAAACACTGGCCGCTCCAATTAACATCGCCCCTGTTACTTTCAAGCAACTTCGTTGATCCAGCGTTCTTCGCATCAACTCCTTCCAGAACTGGTTGACCACTATAAATGAAGCGCCTTCATTTGGGAGTTGCTTCTGAATATCCGGCGCCGAAAAGATTGTTTCAAGGTGCATCCATTTCCGTTGACACTCGATCCACGCGTCAAATGTCTCTTGAAACAGAAGCAGTCGTTTGTGCCACATGACTGCAGTCTCTTTGATCGGTGCGATAAATTTAGAGTTTAGCACCGCGGCCATATTCACCAGCGATTCTTCCAGCATAGTGTAGATATGTTCAATCGACCCAAGAACATAATAGTCCCGGGATTCCTTGTATGATCTGACGTCGAACTCCAAATGATCCCATAGCACAATGATTTTGCTGAACATATCTTTCAACAGTCGTTCCTGCGTTGCTTCTGTTGCAATTCGGCTAATCTGAGGTCCGAACGGAGGCAGGTTCATCTGCACCAATTCCCGGAGCGTAACAAACGAAGTTGTGCCTGCATCACGGTTCATCCCAAACGATTGATTGCGGAAGCCAAGCAGTTGCTGTAGCTGGACAAAATGTCGTTCTTCAAAGCTTGGGCACCTCAAATCAGTCAAAATTGGCATCGTAACTCGGTATTCCACCACGCTTGTCTTTAAATGTGTACATAATGGGCCCATACCTTCAGACAATCTCTGCTCCCACTTTGTTATTCGAACGTAAAAGCGCTCGACTTGATCGGTAATTGCTGCGAAGTCTATCGATTCTGGGAATTCTTGCTTCTCCCACAACGAAACGGCGTTACTCCAATCTCGAAATGCTTTCCACAGGTCAATTTTCAGCGCTAAATCAGCTTTCACATCATCCAATTCGTCGAAAGCTGTCGCCATAGGAACTCCTAGTGTGAGTTGGTATTCAAAATGTTGCTTCACGGCGGCCTCCAGCAGAAGTATGTCACTTTCAACTCGTGCGAGATAAATGATTGTATCGTTAAAATCAGACTTGAGATCAAACAAAAGCGAATTTGACAATGCATCTGTGACAATCGCGAGCTTAGCTGTCAGAGAAGGCAATCGAGCCTCGAGCTCCAAACCAAACTTTGCTGTGTACTGTTCGCAACCGCTTTCAAATAGATCCATGGACGCTTTCAACTGCGATCGCTTTTGTGTGAGAATAACAGAGTTCATTTGGTCGTTGTCAGTCAATTTGATATGGTACTCTTCCAGTAAGTGAAACAGGCTTCGAATACATCGATACTTCTCCTCCGTCACTTCTTGGTTAGCTTGTAGTTCTCGTAAAAACGCAAGTGCCTCCGAAAACTCCTCCACAGACGTCGGAATCGTACTAATTCGATCGTTTTTTACCATGTACTCGTTTGTAAGTGTTTCATTTAGCTGCCGAAACACTACTGGAATGAGCTGATAAAGCCCATTAAGACATTTGCGCGGCGATGGCTTTAGCAGTGCATTCAGCTTCACACGATCCAGAAGTAGCAGACCGCATGATACATTGTCGGCAACGGCATCGACCTCTTGTGCTTCTTGCATGTACTTATCAAGGAATCCCCGAAAATCATGAACATCGGTGTCCAAGTAGTGTGAAGGATCTGAAACTTGCTTGCAAAATGCTCCGTCATCTTGATACCTTACTAGGAACAAAGAAAGCTCCCCGCAGTTTTCCTCCGCGCGCTCGTACGCGTCCAAAATGGTTGAATTGAGGCTCTGTAAGGTTTCCACGAATGTGATATCTTCCATGATCAAAATGTCGAGATCCATGCCATCGCTAGAAATTTCACTACTGTCGTTGGCTCCGTCCCCACTTTGACCACCTTCATCCATGCTTGCTTCCACGTACACTTTAAACATGGAATTTCGTATCAATCGATCTCGATTTGTTACAGCTGACAGGCCGTTGAACACCAGTGTTTCAATCTGCGAGCGAAGTGTTTCCGCACGAGGGACAAACTCAAGCATCTCAATAGGTTCTCCGTACTCATGGTTTTCGTGAGGCGAATAGTGTTGCCCAGAGATGGCGGGCATAGCCGTAGATACGGTTCTTGTTACGGTTGCCCTAGGCGCCCCAGCACCTTTCAAAACCACGTCGACACGCAAAAGGGGTTGAAGAATAGGCTCTGGTGTCTTTGAGGGAGCTGTACTATGGTCATCTCTTTGACTTTCACCTCCAGACGAATCATCATCATTTAAATCTCGAGCATACGTCGCCAGTGTATTTTGGAGAATCACAGTGGACGAAATAGCCATCCGAAGCAATGCATCTGAAATCAAAAACTCCACCACACGTAGGAACTTGGTGACTCGGCGGCACTGCGTTCTCATAGTAGCGCGCTCAGTGTAAGTCATTGGCTTGTGTTGATTTTCTTCGTCAGAAACAATTGAGGGCTCCTTTCGTTGCATAACCGAAGACCTTTTCCTTCCATCGGGGGCGCTTCCACTCAGACTGATATCGTTGAAGCCAGTATTTTGAAGGAAGGAGTAGAGATAATTCTCACACGCGTGTTTTGCTGTCATCTCTGCGTTTGATATAAAATGGTCCACCAGCCGTTCAACGCGAGTCTTCTGAGCTTTGAGTCGCAACGAGAATTCTGCCAACGAATAAGTTTTTTGTTGTTGCTGCTGAATATCGTTAAATCCAGCTGCCCACCCAGCTACTTCTGCTGTCCCCGTTGGATGCTCGAAGTCAAACAGGTTAGCCTCTTGAAGATCGAGACAGGCATGGCGTATCTGAAGTAGTGGTTCATGAAGATGCGGGAGCAGGATGAACAGGGCGTTGTTGAGTGCCATGGACGCGTTTATCCGTTTTCTTGTGTTGACTTCTTGTTTCCAGATCGTAAAACTTTTCCAGATACGATATTTCTTGAAAAAAGGAAGCTTCAGGAGCAAAACCATAACAGAGTTAGAACAGGGTGTAAATGAATGATAAATGCATCATACCTTAACTAAAAGGGAATAAATGTAGTTTTCGCGCTCAAACGTCTGCAAGGACTGGAACTCGGTGCTATCAGACGCAAAGTGCGTGATTCCCAGTCGGCTTACCGTATAATAATCTTTGGGGTTAATCTTTGAGTGACTTGATACCTCCAAATTGTATGGGTTTGAATCCACTCGTCTCAAGTAAAAGAACGAATCACACGGCACAGCCTGACCAAGTGTTTGCAGCCCAAGTGCAGAAGTTGGACTAGTATCGATGCCTGCTCCCTGCGTAAGTTCATCCATTAATTTCTCAGTCATTGTTTTGACCTCGTAACGACGTGCTAGAAGATCGCCACGTCTTGATGTTACATCATCCACGAACTCCTGGTTACCCTCATCACTCAAGACATGCTCCGGCGTTCCAATTCTGTGCATCACTCCTTCAACGCTTCCCTTACTTGTGGCGTATCCCCCCGCCACCAGTGGCGGCCTCACCCGGCGTTTGTGCATCGGCGCTGTCGACGCCCGCTGATCAACATAATACCGATCTCTTGCACTCATGGGTTCTCTACCCTCCACAACTTTCTCCACAGTTGAGCTCTCCCTCGCCGTGTTGGGCCTTGCAGCTTTCAACTGCCCCTGTCTCTGGGCTGTGGACGCAGTTGCCGACGACGACGTCGGCCGCGACGGAATCAGCACAAGGCCCGTTGGATTCACATTAACCGACGGTACCAGCGGCTTGTACTGTAAGTTGTTTTCCTCTACACTCTGATTGTTACTGTGGCCGTGCCTCTTCCTGGGCATTAAACCTTCTGAAGCCTTTGATCCTTTGTGCCCCGTCACACTTGGGAACAATTGGGCATGCACCACACTCCGTTCAAGCCCCGATGCGTGCAACCTCTCGCACAACAGGTGTCGCACTTCTATACTACCGGAAACATGTCGTTCTGCGCTGCTGGTGGATGGACACTGCGTCGTTTGAGCTGTAAATGGTCGTCGAGTCGATACGGCGACGGGTAACGCAGGAAAATCAGTATCCTTATGTAGTTTAGTGCCTGAAGATAGTGAAGAAGGCGTTTGCGGACGCCGTCGAGCCCCACGTGTCCTAGGACGAGGCGTATTGGGCGCGGGCGCGCCGCTCGGTAGATCTTCCATTGTCTGCGAGAGTGATTGTCAGTTGAAGAGAGTTCTGGCTGAGCTGTGTGTTGCACACTAATTAGCGTTCGAATGGTGTGGTTGTTTGTGCGGTGGTGCGCGTCCTCCCCCAAGAAACGTCTCACTTACATTCCAGCCTAGTCTTCGACACCGCCAGAACTTAAGCCACTGCACAACAATGAGCCTCATCTCCAAGGTCGCGGGGCTCTACCAGAAGTCCATCAGCAAATCTTTCCGCATGTACGGCCTCAAGTACGACGACGCGCTTGTGGACACGGCCGCCGTGCAGACCGCGCTGCACTGGATCAACGGTGAGGACTACCAGGCCCGCACGAAGCGTATCGCTCGTGCCACTGACTGCTCGCTCAAGCGCTCGTACCTTCCGGACGAGATCCAGGCCATCCAGCGCCCGCTCGACTTCTACGTGTCTGACAAGGCCGTGGAGGCTGAGCAGCTCGCGTCGGAGCGTGCTGAGCTTACCCGGTGGTGAACAATTAATAGCTCTGCGAGGTCTTCTAGTGGCTTTCAGGGACAGAAGAGAACAAATGCGGCTGCAAGGGGTTCGCGTGCAGATAGGAGTCGGACGCAGAAACAGGTTACTATCAGGCTCTCGAATGAGGAAGACTGACGGTGCCAGCAGGGAGACTGAGATTCTCGGTTAGTGTCGGTTCTACTTGCAGAGCAAGTGAAACAATGAAAAACAACAGAAAAATGAGAAGATCCGAAGCTTTAATGAAGTTTTGCGTTCCGGTGGTGATGCCAAATGGTTGAAGAGTCGTTTTTGGTGTTATATTTTCGTTTTGCGAAAAGAATCGATAAGGAATGCTGGCATCTTCTTCCTGGTCAGCTGCGGGTACCAGACCACCACGGCCAAGGCCAGTGAGTGCCAAGCCGACGAGAAAGGTGCACAGTGCGAGGCCAGAAATGGCGTCCTACAACAAGAATAACGATTTCGACGAAGAAGAAGAAGTCGTTGAAGACGATGATGGGGATGATATAGATGAGGAGTTCGGCGCTGTGGCTGAGAGAGAGCACAAGCTGCAACAACAAGCGAAACATCAACCTCAGCAGCAACGTCGTTACTGGTCTGGCAAACCAGCTTTGTCTGGTAAGTCTATTCGATAAAAAATAATTACTGCTGAAAGTTGATCTGTTCGCCCAACGTCAGACGCAAAGTTTAGGTCGAACGCAAAGTTCCGACCATCGTCAGCACCTGCAAGGAGACCGAAATCTGCGTCAACTGCACGTCATGCACAAGACAACGATAACAAGCAATATCGATCAGCTGCATCCATCTCAATCGCTTACCTACGTGCTGCTGCTGAAAAGAAAAAAGCGCGTGACCGAGAATTCGCTGTGAGTGCTATGTATTCATTACTTCAAAAGTACTACGTAGTACTGTCCCATTGACTTTGTATGAGTTCATCACAGAGAGATCTCTTTCGAGAGGAGAACGAGTTCAAGAAGAAAATTTCGGTCAAGATCGACCAGGCAAACAAGATGATGGCAGCTACCGGCAGCTTGAAGTCGTTCGCTCAAGCGCCGGTAAACTATAAAGCCGAGATTAAGTTACGTGTCGTTTTCTCACATTCGATGTCATTCTAGGACCGCGATGGTATTCACATGATCCGAGTCCTCGATCCAGTAAGCGGCGACCGTGTCATCTCCGTCGAGATTTTTCATATCCTTCCATCACTTCTATGTCTGTTTGTTATCCATGGTGCTGTACCTGTCGATGTGCTGTGGTTACCTTAACTGTTTTTTTTTTCCTTTCTTCACTGCGTGAGTTTGAGCAGCTCGCAACCGTCCCGCTGGGCCAAACAATGCAGCACCACACTTCATCTGCGTCCAGCATTGCGCCAACCAAGTATTCCAGCAATCCAGCATCTCGCACCAGGAGTTCGCTAATACGCAGCAATATCGCCCCGCGTACAGCTCGAATGAGTGCTCGAGTACTGTCATCCGAGCCTCAATCTGACGTCGACGGAAATCGTTCACGAGCAGCCAAGGTCAAGCCCGCCGACCGCTCCCAGGTTCAAGAAGAGCTTCGTGGCGTACTGGAAGGCACTATGGAGCTCACAAAGATCCTTCAGGAGCAGCTCCATGAGCTCCGACTCAAGGGATGGAACGTCGCGCCGCGTTCGTAGTCCTCACTCACTTCAACATTGACGCTTTTCAATTAAAAATGCTTTTTTTAGAGTAAATAGAAATGCTTTTCAAATAAAAAGCATTTTAGAGGAAATAGAAATGCTTCTTTTTTGTAAACCGGTATAATTATGTGGGACACACGATGTAAAAAAAAGCTGTTTTTAGTGTGCATCATTGCCTACGATGGACGCTCAAGCATCGAACGCTGAGCGCACGGCGCGATACCTGCATGAGGAGAAGCTCAAGAAAGAGGAGAGTGGGGAAATCGATAAGAAAATGTCGTGTCGGTGGTTCCTCGATCGGTCTTTCTACTGCGTCAGTACGTAATTATTCTCAGTTTCTGCAATGCTATGTGTGTGGAGGAGAATGGCGTTGGCTTATTCTGTTCAAATTGGCTTGTAAAAGCTCCAGGCAATCAGATGGAGCACTTCTACAGATATGGCCAAGTGGACGAGTGCAAGTTCACGTGGAAGAACATGTATCTGTGCTACCGGGCAAGTATGATGGATGAGGAGAAACGCCAGAGCTTCCTCAAGGACACGGCACTGGATGCCTCCCAGGGGCCCCACGTCACGGACGTATGGGAAAAGAAGGAAACTCCTGGCTGGTAAGAGAAGAGAGCATACTCTGGTTGGTAGCTAGATCTGATAGATGCCTTGAATGCTACTCGCTTGAATTCCACTCACTCACTCACTTACACTCGCTGGTACTTGGGTCTTGTTCGGTAGCTTACGTGCATGTGCTTGGCTCTCCTTGCCTCCCTCTTTCACCACTGTGCTCTGATCTGCCTTGCCTACCTTCCTTCGTGCTTATTTGACTAACCGACCCCACACCAGACTTCACACCTTAATCTAATCCTTTAGCCACTCCTCCATCCCATGCAGATCGCCAGGCAGTGCTGGCGGCAAATTCTGGTCGTCTCCGTGGCCGATAGGCATTGGTAGCGAGTCCAGAGAGGATTCTAACAGCGCGTCTAACGGGTCCAGAAGGTCGCCGCTCGTGTTGTTAAACGGGATCGGCTCGTTAGCAGCGGCACTGCCGTTGCTTCCGTTGCTCAAAGGAGGTGCAGCAGCAGGAGACGCGGTCTGGTTTACTGGCGAGTTCACCTCTCCACCACTGAGGTTAAAACTTCGCATGGACAGAAGGTCTAGCTCGTTCTCGATGTTTTGTGTGAGCTGGAAGTCGAAAGCTTCGGTGGAGAGCGGCGGCAATCCGGCGAATGACTTCTTGGAGTTCACCTGCAAATTCAGCAGTGTGTCCAAATCCCCCGTCTCCTCATAATGCTCAAAGGCTTTGTGCAGCGCCGAGTCGTCCGATGCGATGAGCAGCATCTTGAGCGAGTCCTTTTGCTCTTTACTGATCTTGCCGCTGGCCGCGAGTTTATTCACCAGCCAGAATTTGGATGATAAGCTGCGTCCGCGCTTCGATTTGCGTGAATTACCGCGCGACGCACCAGCGGAACCTGCTGGGGGTTGCATCTGGCCCACAGGTTTGATCATCGGCTTGATCATCGGCTCCGGCGTCACTTTGGCCACCGATTCAGCGTTTGCACTCGTACTAAAGTTGTCCGACGGGGTCAAACCCGCGCCAAAGTCCACTGGGACGTCAAAGTCCAGCGTGTCCATAATGTCCAGCAGCTCGGGCGGGGGTCCAGTGGCCTCGTCAAGCTGAAATCCCTCTAGAGACAGCAAGTCTCCGTCCCGAATGGACCGATCCAGCGCGTTCTTCCGGATCTGCCAATCGCAGCAGCAAATAACAACACTCAAAGTCAGTAAATGCGGTCAATATGGAGCTAAAGAAGATTGCGGGGCAGCTTATCATACCACGACTCCTTTCTCGCTCTTAGACTTGGTCGGGTGCAACAGCACTTTGCACTTGGCCAAAATGCTGGGCGCCGGGTCGTCGTCCGAGTTGGTGATGACCTGGTAGAAGTCGCTGAGCACGCCGTCCCACTCGAGCGGGCGCTGCAGACACACGAGCGACGTGACGCTCGTCAGCGGATTAAGAAGCAGCACGCGGATCACCTCGCCCATTGCGAACGTCGAGCGGTCAATTGGTATGTGGAAGCTCGTTTGGGGGAACGTCGCGAGGAAAAAAGCCAGCTTCGTGAGGCGCGCTGATTGGTTGAAAAGGATGACGTGACTGCGTGTGCAGCCTGCACCAAACCTGTATAATATTATAGCTGTAGGTAAGTGATTATATTGTCGAGTGCTTTCGCTCTATTTGACCCTTCACTTTATATAATGTACAAATATTAATTGTAAAACATTTCAATGATAAAGATATTGAACTCTGTAATGCTGGGAACGCCGTAAGTGGCACTTACTAAGTGCACCATTCTCATCACGCCAGCCGGACTTCCATCATCAGAGAGAGAGAGTTTGCGCCCCAGATAAGACGGACACGCGGCCGCGACTACAGTGCAATGCGCCATGTTGCATGTGCAGTGCGCTGTCGTCAACATTAGCACAACGTTGCAGACACTGGCTGGGCGAAGCGCGCCGTTGTCGCACATTTCCACCGTCATGCTGCTCGTTTGGGTTCACAATCCGGTGTCGATGCTGGCTGGACCGTCCAGCGCTGAAGACGACAAGCGAGTACCATGTTATGATAACACTGTTATCGTTCAGTGAACGGTTCACCTCCGTCGATGCTGGGCGTGCGACAGCAATGCTGTTTGTCTGGATATTATCTCGGTCGGCGAGCTTGCCACAGCAAAGCGAAGCCATTCTCGCCTTTCCGGGCGAGAAAGACAGGCGACCTACAGCCGCTCTCATGAAGACAAGGGCGCCGAGCTTTGCTTGTCTCGAGTAACGCAACTTGGGTCCAGTGTTGGCAGCTTTTTATTCGCATTGAGGATACGAAAATGGTTCTGACAACTGTGTCGCTGTAATACTGTACCAAATCGCAATGCAATGTGCTCCGGCGGCGTGCAGACTTTGCTGTTTACTGGCTGTAGGGTCAACGTAGCTGACGGCTTCTTCTCCGAGGATCGAACGTGTTCCTTGTGACGTGGTGTCCACGATGCTCCTCGTTGAATCGTCATCCGTTCCTGCTTTTCAGCTGATGTACATGTATGTACTCACCAGGACGGTGGCAATATTCTGGTTATGCGGCGACGTCACAGCAACTGCTTCCGGTGTCCGTGGTGTCGCCAGTGGCGCCTGCAGCGTTCCGTTCAATTTTCAGTACCCGCGAACGTCCTCCGAGTAGTGTATCCATTTGACGATGTGTCATCAGCTCGATTGCGATCCGCCAACCATCTGCTCGCAAATGCATCGGCAAAGTGTACCAATCACTGGCGGCCACGCACTTGTGCAAAGCGTCGCTCCTGCAGTCTACACTACTGCATTGCTCGCTCGATCGAACAGCCATCGCTACAACCGCATCAACTGCTCAGTTCATGCCGGACGATTCCTCGAACCCCGCGCGCTACGCCAAGGCGCCGCATCTCTGGGCTCTGGGTGTAGGCGCTGTCGTTAGTGGCGACTTCTTCGGCTGGCAGTCGGGCCTCGTAGCAGGTTTCGACGGACTGCTCATCATTCTGGCCTTCGTCACTGTGCTCTACGTGCTGCTGTCCTTCTCCATCGCCGAGTTGTCCACGACTGTGCCGTCCGGTGGTGGTCCCTACGTCTTCGCACTGCACGCCATCGGTCCTCGCGCCGCCTTCTTCGCTGGTCTGGCGGAAAGTCTCAAGGTCGTCATCACGTGCGCTGTGGTCGTCACGGGCATCAGCTCGTACATGAACCAACTGCTGAGTCTGAGCTCGGACTACGGTCCGATCTGGTGGGCCATCTTCTACGTCGTCTTCGTGTCGCTCAACATCGTGGGCGTCGAGATGACCTTCCGCGTGCAAGCGTTCACGACTGTCGTCTCGGTGTTGATCCTGCTGGTGTTTTACATTGGAGCTGCCACTAAGATATCGTACACTGAGTGGGTGGCGGATCGGGACTGGACGTTCCCCAATGGATGGGATGGAGCGGTGAAGGGATACTCCTTTGCGCTGTGGTTCTACTTGGGCATTGAAGAACTTCCGCTAGCTGTTGAGGTGACTGTCAATCCGGAACGAAACATGCCCATCGGACTGGTGACGTCGATTCTCACGCTGGTTGTGATGGCGTTTTGCACTGTCATTTTCAACTCAATGATTTCTCCTGGCGCTGATGAGATGTACAACAGCTCCTCTCCGTTGTTGTTGGGGTATGAAAGCGTATTTGGAGACAACAGCACGACGTCAGGCTTTTCATGGTTACTTATTCTCGGCCTCATTGCCAGCTTCCACTCGTTCGTGTTCTGTATGGGTCAATTGCTGTACGCTATCGCGCGGGACGGCTTTTTGCCGCACGTTTTGACCAGATTGCATCCGACGAGGGGCACGATGTACGTGTCGTTGATCACCGGAAGCTCGATCGGTTTCGTGGTTGTTCTCGTGCTGCATTTTATCATCGGCGACACTCGTCTTGGGTCGGTTATGATCAACCTCGCGCTGATCGGCGCTGTGATCTCCTACTGCTTCCAACTCACTTCGTTCGTCCGCCTTCGTATCAAGGAACCAAACCGTGTTCGGCCGTTTCGCAGTCCTTTTGGTGTCCCCGGTGCTATCATCTCGCTCGCGCTCTGTGTGGCAGGGATGGTGTCTATTATCTACAGTGGCGTATCAAGTTACGAGTTTCTGGCGTCTATCATTGTGGCAATCCTGTACTTCGGAATCGGTGCGGTGTATTTCCTTATGCGCGTTCAGCCACGTATCGAGGCAGCACCCACACCGAAAATGCGCGAGAATCTGCTGAGTAGCAACGCTTCCTCCAAGGTGTGAGGCCTATTATCCGCACGCGGATCCTTTAGTTAAGTAAAATGCATGGAAAACGTGGAAAATAAAGCTTGAGCATCTTTTGCTTTTTACCACAACTTGATCAGGACCACGAATCGAGGTACTTTAACGCTGCTCAGAACACGAAGCGAAAGCAGCACTAGGAATAGATAGATGCACATGTCAATGCTACAAGGTTCTCTAACCTGACTGATCTCCGTACCATAGTGATCGATCCTGTTTATTTGCGGTATTGCTTTTAGAGTTGCTGCAAAAGCATGCAACGTTTGCGAAAAATAAAGCCGACACTGGCACCTTGGAGCAGCAATGGAGCAGCAATGGAGCAGCAATGGAGCAGTAATGTTGACCTCGTTGCAGTCTTTGGTCAACCATTTCCAGTTCTTCTGGCAATTCCTCAAGCTACTCTTCTAGAGCTTTTCCACTCAAGAATGCAAGTGAACATGATCGAAACACCGCATGAGCCGAATGAGGTGCTTAACGAGTCGACGCCTGTGTACGGCCACCCGTTCATGCGCAACAGCCTCGCCACCGACACATTCCCACAGCACTCGGTTCCTGCTCGCGTTGTGCACCAAATGATAAAGGACGAACTCGCTCTGGATGGCAACCCGAGCATGAACCTGGCATCTTTCGTGACGACGTACATGGAACGAGAAGCGGAAGAGCTCATGATTGAAGGTCTCCGTAAAAACTACATCGACCTGGACCAGTATCCCCAGACTGCAGAGATCCACAACCGCTGCGTGCAAATGCTCGCCAACCTGTACCATGCTCCTCTTGACGAAGGCGAGAAGGCTACAGGTACCGGCTGCATCGGCTCGTCCGAAGCAATTATGCTCGCAGGTCTCGCCATGAAGCGCAAGTGGAAGCATCGCCGTATTGCTGCTGGCTTGTCGTATGAAAAGCCGAACATGGTCTTCGGCTCCAACGTCCAAGTGTGCTGGCACAAGACGTGCAAGTACTTCGAGATCGAGATCCGCGAGGCTGACGTATCTCTCGACTGTCTCGTTCTGACTGCAGAGAGGGCTCGCCCTTTGCTTGATGAGAACACAATCGGTGTGGGAGCAATCCTAGGAAGCACTTTCAACGGCGAGTACGAGAACATCAAGGAGATCCACGATATGCTGGTAGAAGAGAACGAGCGCCACGGGTGGCACATTCCACTTCACGTGGACGCAGCCAGTGGGGGTTTCATTGCGCCGTTTATCAGCCCCGAGCTTCTCTGGGACTTCAGACTGCCGAACGTCAAGTCGATCAACGTTAGTGGTCACAAGTTCGGCCTTGTGTATGCTGGAATGGGGTGGGCGATCTGGCGCGAGAAGGAAGACCTTCCGGACGATCTGGTGTTCCACGTGAACTATCTCGGTGGAGATCAATCTTCGTTTACTCTCAACTTCTCCAAGGGAGCAGGGAACGTCGTCGCACAGTACTACAACTTGCTGCGGTTCGGCTTCGACGGCTACCGTCGCATCATGGAGGCCAGTATGGAGAACGCAGCGTTCCTCCGCAAAGCTTTGGTCGATACCGAACTCTTCAATATCGTCGACAAGGCACATATGCCGCTGGTTGCCTTCTCGCTGAAGGACTCGTCAATCTACAACTGCTTCGACATCCAGGAAAAACTAAAGGGCCGTGGGTGGATCGTACCGGCGTACACTTGCTCGAAGGGGGCCGAGTCCTTGACGATCATGCGTGTTGTCGTCAAGCAGAATTTCTCCTGTCAAATGGCGAAGATGCTCGTCCAGGATATCCTACATGCGATCCTGACGTTAGACCAGCATTCACGTCTGTTGCATGAGTCGCCAGCCATGGCTGCCAGCAGTGTCGCGGTGCACCCGATGCCGGCCGTTGTGAAGATCAAACACACGAAACTCTCCTCCAATAAGGCAGGCAACGGCGCTCACAAGGGCCCCAGGCGTGTCACCCACCTCAAGCTCTGTATCTAATTTACATATTTTTTTTCATTAAGTTGAAGGGCTTCGGCTAATAAGAGACCAGTAAATTGTAGCAAAGATTTTTTTATTAAAGCGCTGGTACAGCACGCTTGGATCATGCCTGAGCCTTTGGCGACGGCAGCACCAGCAATGCTCCAATATCGGGTGTTTCGCGTGGTATTGGTTGCTATTACCGGTAGATAGACTTGCTTGTTATGCTGTGATCAAAGCTAGACTTAACATGGTTGGGACGCAAGGTCCAAGCACACTCCTACTGAACTGGGCTGGATCGTTCGCAATGCGATTCCTGAATAAATTGTTGCATGCCTACAGGCGCCAAGAAATAAGCACAGCGTAACAGCTTGTACAGCCAATGAGCAGCTCCATGAGCAACGAATACCGATCCCCCCCCCGCCCACCCCTGCCGTCGTGGACTGTTCATTCGATTGGCCAAACACCGACAGAAAGCAGGCTAGTTTTTGAAGACGTCGTATTATCGGTCTTCGTCACGACAGGAAATTAATTACCCGCGTTATTACATCAGCGTTGTCAAACCGACTTCTGCCTCATTGACGCCCGAACAGCTCGTGCACTGTGATATAAACAAAATATTCTAACTTCGGTTTTTAAATCGCGTTGATTGAACCAGCTTGGTTCCAAACATCTCGATTACCTCGCGATGGCTGGCAATGACGTCCCGTCCGCGTCAACCAAGTACCATCCAATCCCGCTCGCCTGATGCAGCTTTGCGCTGCCGGCAGCTTTGGCTTTGACCGCCCCGTACGCTCGCACATTGAGCTTCTGGTTGAACAGATCTCAAGGCCGGGGCGAACTCGCGCTGCGTCGGCACTCGTCATCTCCCCACCGGGCCGGTGACCGGCGGAAGTGGCTTCGGAAGCCTCTTCCTTCGATTCATGGGCATTTTCAGACTTGGGGCAAGTGTCGAGCATGTTGCTGTGGTAATGTACTGGTACATGTATGCCGCCTTTCAGCGCCTCAGCGCATGTGCCTCGGCTCAGGTGCGCATCCTGCTCTCGCACCAGAACTCACGAAAAAGTGTGGGTTTCTAAAGAAAGAATCCGATGCAAACTGAAGCTCATTTTGATGGGCGGCACTAAGTGATGCTCTAAAGTGTACGGATTGGGATGCTCCAGTGTATCTTCAGTAGGTCTCCAAGTTGGTGCAGTTAGAGCTTTGATTCAAAGCACCACACCGACCACTTTGTCAACAGATTGAGCGTCATCCACCTTGCGCTTCACACTCTCCAAGTTTCCACGTTGTCGAGCTGTGCTGCAAGTTGCAGCAAGCACCGCGAGGTTGAAGGCGCTCGATGCTTCGGATGAGCTTCGAAGTTGTCAACATCGATCGACCTTGGTCGGCAAATGCTGTGTCTGCAGAGCATCTCCTCGCAGCTCTCCGTATGTTTTCATATGAGTCTCCCCGGCTCTGATCTTTTCTGCACCTTGCGCTTCTTGCCCGTTCGTGCCGGTGTCGGGCCGTTCAGCTACCAAAACGAGCGATACATCTTCATGAACAAGTTTAATTTGTCAACAACTTGGTCTTCTACCAGAAAACTAGAAAACTACGACCTTCGTGCATCGGCAACAGCAAACTACGCAGGACATTCCCAAGTTCCAAGACGACTAGGGAGATGCGGCCCAGTTTGTGTGCTCACCGAGATGGACGCGAATTGAGACAGGCTCAACAACGGTGGATGACCAAAAGCTCTTTTACTGCTGTCTCCAGCGCAATTTCGCTCGAAGATCGACGCCATGCAAAGGCAGCCATTTTTAATCTTGGTTTATCTTGGTCGCGATTTCTACGCGAGCGAGGAATGACCCCGGGCGCCCGGTCTGGAGTGCCGACGCGCCTGCAGCGACCAATGACAGCGTTGCCCGATCTGCAGGCCGCACACCTTGAACTGACGTTGCACTGGTTGCTCTCCGAGCTGCGTACGCTCGCACATTGCGCTTTTTGCGCGCTCCAGAACACCCCAGCTGTCCTTGCTAGGCTGGAGAGGTCGTAGACCTGGAAACGGCATGGCCGTTCTCGAGAAAACGGCATCGCTCTCGATCTCTCACTTTGCAATTTACTGCGCACTGCACCGAACTCCTTCCGCCAACTCCAGTCTTCGCGTTAAAAGCAGTCGCTCCAGATGAACCGCATCTCGAACTTGAGTATCAACGGTCCCGTCGTCGAAAGCGAAAGCACCAACCGCTACGCGAAGGTGCCGCACCTGTGGGCTCTGGGCGTGGGCACCGTTATCAGCGGCAACTTCTACGGTTGGCAGTCGTCCCTTGTCGCCGGCTTCGACGGTTTGCTCATCCTGCTCTCCATCGTCACGGTGCAGTACGTGCTGCTGTCGTTCTCGATCGCCGAGCTTTCGGCCACAATCCCGCACGGTGGGGGTCCGTACGTGTTTGCACTGCACGGTATTGGCAAGACGGCTGCCTTCTTCGCCGGTATCGCTGAATGCCTCAAGGTTGTCGTCACGACCGCTGTAGCTGCCACGGGTATCGCCTCGTACTTTGCCGAGTTGATCGGAGTTGGTGAAGAGTACGGTCCGATCTGGTGGGTGGCCTGCTACATCATCTTCGTCACGCTCAACATCGTCGGTGTCGAAATGACGTTCCGCGTGCAGGTCTTCGTCACTGTCGTCTCCGTCATCTTGCTGGCCGTGTTCTACATCGGTGCAGCCACGGTGATCGACTACCAAAAGTGGGTCGTCGACCGCGACTGGAACTACAACGGCTGGGATGGCATTCTCGAGGGCGCTTCTTTCACGCTGTGGTTCTATCTCGGTATTGAGGAACTTCCTCTTGCCATTGATGAGACCATTGAACCTACCAAGAACATGCCGCGTGGCCTCATCGCGTCGATTCTTTCTCTCATCGTGATTTCCTTCTGCACCGTCGTCTTCAGCTCCATGATCAGCCCCGGCGCCGACGAGATGTACGTCAACGCCTCGCCGCTTCTCACGGGTTACCAGACGATTTTCGGCGACAATAGCACCACCTCCGGCTTCTCCTGGCTTCTGCTTATCGGTCTCATTTCCAGCTTCCACTCGTTCGTCTTCTGCATGGGCAAGCTGCTGTACGCTATCGCCTGCGACGGATACCTGCCGCAGATGCTGACCAAGCTGCACCCGACCCGCGGCACGACCCACGTTGCTCTGATTGCTGGCAGTATCATTGCTCTAGTACTGGCCATTGTGCTGCACTACGCCATCGGTGACGCGCGTCTTGGCTCGGTGATGATCAACCTGTCGCTTATTGGCGCCATCGTGTCGTACATGTTCCAGCTGGTGGCTTTCATTTTACTGCGTGTTCGGGAACCGGAGCGCCCGCGTCCGTACAAAAGCCCCTTTGGCATCCCTGGAGCTGTGGTTTGCATCATCCTCTGCATCTTTTCGATGGTGTCCATTGTCTACAGCGGTACGTCCAGCTACGTGTTCCTGGCCTCGGTGTTGGTCGCCATTGGCTACTTCGCCATTGGCGGCGTCTACTTCGTGTATCAGGTGAAGCCTCGACTGGAGGTGGGCAACGGTCCTGTGTCGGCGAAGGAATTCCGGGAAAACCTCATGAGCTCTCGCGTATCCAACAAGGTGTAAAACAGTGCGTCGAAACCTGGAGGCACGAGCCGTAGGAAGTGACTCAACTGTGCTGCGCGCCGTAGAACGAATTGTAGTGTGAGTCGTACTAGTATTTTTCAAACGCTTTGACCGTAATAGTCATCACTTGTTTCACTGTAGTTCACTTCTGGTGTTTTCAATATCCAATGTCAACCATTTCGTGCGCGTATCAAGCAGAACAATGACGGTACTAAAAGAGTTAACCCTTTTAAGGTAAAACATCGAAGAAGGGGTCAACGGAATCGCATTCCGGTGATTTTGTACAACTACCGAAATGGTCGATCTACTGCGTATCCTGCGGCATCTAGAAAGGAACACAATCTCAGAATGTCTGCTGGCCACGCTCATCACTTTAAACCCCGTATATTGGACGTACAGTACATGTTGTTGTTGGTTACGGCACCACGAGCGAGTCGCTCGTTGGCTAGAATGATGTACTGCCGCTACATTTTGGCGCGTCACAGCGAAAAGACCGGTTTGATACTCAGCGACACGGGTCGGATGTGACGAGTGTCGACGTAGCAGCTTCGTCACTATGAAACCTGCCAAAAAGTTTGATGTGTCCCGAGTTGCACCTCGAAAGAAGCAGCTTGTAAGTTCCTGTGACTTAGCTGAGCAGTGCAGGATTTGGACACGATAATCTTCGGCTTGGCGACATGTTTCTTACTTCACGGATATGTACAAGCCTGAAAGCTTTTCAATTTCGACACTTAAGAGGAGCATGAAGGCAATTTGCTTGAAGTGCGCCATGCAGCCATGATGACCCTTTTATGTAGCATTTCTCACAGCCACGCAGCCTGCATCACCGGCCTGGGGTGTCAGATGTTTGACCTTTTCGCGCCGTTTCTGTTCGTCTTTCAGTCAAACGCCAATCATCTTCAATCTACGCTTTCAAACCAACCAATCACCAGCAAGTTGCAGTTTCCTGACTCGATGCGATTTGAAAAGTAGCAGTCGCCCCTCACACTCTGAACTTGATCAGCGAACTCATCTCCCTGTGCCGGGAGTCCCGGGACTTCTTGCATTTCCTGCCAGTTCCCCCCCAGTTAACGTCGTTCACTTTGCAATTTACCGCTCACTGCAACAGCCTCCAACCGCGCAACTTCTGGTGTCAACGTCCAAGTCATGAGCACGCGCGCCTCGAATTTGAGTGTCAATGGCCCCGTCGTTCGACTTGAAGGGCCCAAACGCTACGCCAAGACTCCGCATCTGTGGGCTCTCGGTGTAGGAGCCGTCATCAGCGGCGACTTCTTCGGCTGGCAAGCAGCACTCGTCGCCGGTTTCGACGGTCTCCTCATTCTGCTGGCTGTGGTGACGGTACAGTATGTTCTGCTGTCCTTCTCCATTGCTGAGCTGTCGGCTACGGTACCACACGGCGGTGGGCCGTACGTGTTTGCACTGCATGGTATCGGCAAAAACGCAGCGTTCTTTGCGGGTATTGCCGAGTGTTTGAAAGTTGTGGTGACCACGGGAGTGGCTGCGACCGGCATTGGCTCGTATTTCGCAGAAATCGTCGGGGTCAGCACCGACTTCGGCCCGATCTGGTGGGTTGTGTGCTACGTTGTCTTCGTGACTCTCAACGTCATGGGCGTTGAAATGACCTTCCGCGTGCAGGCGGCCGCTACGGTCATGTCGGTGATTGTGCTGCTGGTGTTCTACGTCGGAGCTGCTACCAAAATCTCGTACCAGGACTGGGTTGTCGACCGCGACTGGAACTACAAGGGATGGGATGGCGTGCTCCAAGGCGCTTCATTCACGCTGTGGTTCTACCTTGGAATTGAAGAGCTCCCACTTGCAATTGACGAAACGATCGAGCCTACCAAGAACATGCCCCGCGGTCTAGTGACGTCTATCGTTACGCTGATCGTCATTTCCTTCTGTACGGTTGTCTTCAACTCGATGATCAGTCCTGGCGCCGATGAGATCTACGTCAACTCGTCCCCACTTCTTGCTGGTTACCAGACCGTATTCGGCGACAACAGCACTACTTCCGGGTTCACGTGGATCCTAATTGTAGGTTTGATCTCGAGTTTCCACTCGTTCGTGTTTTGTATGGGGAAACTACTGTACGCTATCGCTTGTGACGGATACCTGCCCCACATTTTGACCAAGCTGCACCCGACGCGTGGAACTACTTATGTGTCGTTGATTGTTGGAAGCGTTATCGCGCTCGTTCTGGTGATCGTTCTGCACTTCGCTATTGGTGACACGCGTCTTGGATCCGTGCTGATAAACTTGGCTTTGATCGGGGCAATTGTATCGTACCTGTTCCAGTTGACGGCTTTCATCATGCTACGCATTCGGGAACCGGAGCGTCCCCGCCCATACAAGAGCCCTTTCGGCATCCCCGGTGCAGTGGTGTGCATCATCCTGTGCATCTTCTCTCTCGTTTCTATCATCTACAGCGGTACTTCCAGCTACGTGTTCCTGGCCTCAGTGTTGGTCGCGATCGGCTACTTCGCGATCGGTTCGGTCTACTTTATCTATCGAGTGAAACCTCGACTGGAGGTGGGCAACGGCCCTGTGTCGGCGAAGGAACTCCGCGAGAACCTCATGAGCTCGCGAGTGTCCAACAAAGTATAAGTAGTGCGGCGTATTTTGCAGGTTCAGTAAGTTTTTGATTTCATTAAATTGAACAGTTTTTTGTTTTGTTCTCGATTTTTTTACGGGTCAGCAACGAGTTTCTCGACAAAGAGGAAGGCAAAATCACTTCCATGTTTATTTACCGGTAATTACAAAAAATGTTATGCTGGCTTCACTACAACGGGGTAAGCCTAGGTTTAAGGCTCAAACCTTTGACGAAGCGTTGCTGAGTAGGTTTTCGCGCAATTTCGGCGTCGGAGCCGCCTCAATGCGTGGCTGTACTCGCATGAAGAAGTACGCAGCACCAATTCCAAAGTACAGAATGGCTACAATGATGGATGCCAAAAACTCGTAGCTGGACGTTCCACTGTAGATAATCGACACCATTCCGACAACACAGAGCGCCATCGAGATCAACGCACCAGCGATACCAAATGGACTACGGTAGGGCCGCGGTCGGTTTGGCTCCTTGATCCGCAGTCGGATGAACGAGGTCAACTGAAAAGTGTACGAAATCACGGCCCCGATCAGCGCAAGGTTGATCATAACCGAGCCAAGACGAGTGTCACCAATGATGAAATGCAATAGCAGAACCACGATAAACCCGATGGCGCTGCCAGTGATCAGTGACACGTACATTGTGCCTCGCGTTGGGTGCAGTCGAGTGAGGATCTGTGGCAAAAAGCCGTCCCTGGCAATGGCGTACAGCAGCTGACCCATACAGAACACGAACGAGTGGAAGCTGGCAATGAGGCCGAGGATGAGCATCCACGAAAAGCCCGACGTTGTGCTGTTATCCCCGAAGACGCTCTGATAGCCAGTAAGTAGCGGTGACGAGCTGTTGTACATCTCCTCGGCACCAGGAGAGATCATGGAGTTGAAAATGACAGTACAATAAGCCATCACAACCAGCGTGCTGATCGACGTCATCAGTCCGATAGGCATGTTTCGTTCCGGATTGACAGTCACTTCAACAGCCAATGGCAGCTCTTCAATGCCCAAGTAGAACCACAGCGCGAACGAATAACCTTTAATAGCTCCGTCCCAGCCTCCAGGATACTTCCAGTTAACGTTCTCCACCCACTCAGTGTACGATATCTTAGTGGCAGCTCCAATGTAAAACACCAGCAGGATCAACACCGAGACGACAGTCGTGAACGCTTGCACGCGGAAGGTCATCTCGACGCCCACGATGTTGAGCGACACGAAGACGACGTAGAAGATGGCCCACCAGATCGGACCGTAGTCCGAGCTCAGACTCAGCAGTTGGTTCAGGTACGAGCTGATGCCCGTGACGATCACAGTGCACGTGATGACGACCTTGAGACTTTCCGCCAGACCAGCGAAGAAGGCGGCGCGAGGGCCGATGGCGTGCAGTGCGAAGACGTAGGGACCACCACCAGACGGCACAGTCGTGGACAACTCGGCGATGGAGAAGGACAGCAGCACGTAGAGCACAGTGACGAAGGCCAGAATGATGAGCAGTCCGTCGAAACCTGCTACGAGGCCCGACTGCCAGCCGAAGAAGTCGCCACTAACGACAGCGCCTACACCCAGAGCCCAGAGATGCGGCGCCTTGGCGTAGCGGTGACTTTCCACCGAACCGTTCACGCTCTCGGTCATTGCGATCGCAAGCTTGAGCAGTAGGTGGGCAGATGCGGAATGACGTTCCGTTGCTGCAAAAAGAGACTTTGATTTGATCTGCGGAGAGGGTACAAGTTCCTGCCATCCATCCCGAAAACCGTTTCGCAAACTTCAACTTGAGTGATAGGAAAGCTTTTGATTGGCTTGATGGAGTCATTAAACACAGTGATTGGACATAAAGTGCTGCTCACAACTGCTGTTCGTCGATGGTACCACCAGGTGAAGGACGGAGTGTCACGTGAAAAGACCACGTTCATGCAAACACTAGCGAGATGCTCTTTCGTGGGCCGTGAAATGATTTGTCAAAAAAGATCGCATAAACACTTGTGATTGGGTGTAAAAGGAAGTCGGAATCCGACTGACGTAGCGCATCCCCACTTGACGATCTTCCTGCACTGCACCGTGTCTCCTCCCCCTTCTGCAGGAATGACACCTCTCGGCTACCGTTGGGCGCACGCTGTCAACTCCTCGACCCTGTTGGAGGCTGTGCAAGTTCAGATCCAAGAGGCCGAGAAGAGCCACTTTGCTACATCCGATTTCGTCAATGCCATCGAGGCCGACATCATCTGGGCGGAGAACAAGCAGACGCCGGTCATGGGGCATCCTCCTGCTACCGATGGCGACTTGACGTTCGAACACTTTCTGGAGGCCATGCTGGAGCTCGCTACAAAGTTTCAGAGGTCGATTGCAAGCAACGAGACGCCGTTGATCGTAAAATTCGACTTCAAGAGCTGTCAGGCCTTTGAAGCGTCCTGGGACTTGCTGGCTGAGTTCGTGGCGCAGTATCCGTTCACCAAAGGCATCTTCATCAATGCCGACATTCTTCCAGGGCCTGCAAACTCGAAGTGCGTGGCTTTTGACGCTGCAACGTTCTTGAAACAGGCCCATGAGCTGGGAGAGCGAGACGAAGGTAAACATCGCCACAAACTCGTGCTTTCAGTGGGGTGGACGACGGCTAACGCTAATGAGGAAGAGATCCATCGAGAATACTCCACAGCGATGGTCGACGATATGTTGCGTGCTCTAAAGCCGTACGGAGACAGCGTTGCAGTCACATTCCCGATCCGCGCGACAAGTGTGCGCAAGTCTTGGTCTGCCTTACGCCCTCTGCTGGAGTCCCGAAACTACGGCTTCACACTTTGGTGGGCTATCACGACAATGTCAGAGGAAGAACTGGAGTGGATCTATTCAACACTTGAGCTTGAATCTCACGATGATGGCGCTGGCGGCCGGAGAACGTACACTGGAAGAACCTTTTACGATATCACGGGCTTCGATAGTTTTCTTGCGAACCGCAGCCATTTAAACTGAACGCACGGCACAACTCCCAAGTATCGGTACTTTTGTCAACAGCAGCTCAAAACACATTGCCTTCCTTATTGTATATTTCATGGCTGCCTAGAGTATAGTGCTGCTGCGGCCACATTCACTGCTTAGCAGAACGCCCGAACGGAGGCTCCTTTTTGCTTGATGACGAATGGTTTGCCACTTGTGGTCATGTGCGCACTATTGTCAGTCGCCACCGCGTCAGTCGCATGGAACTTAACTGTCTTTGGCTGACTAACCTGCAGGTTGCCTTCTGAGCCTTTCAACGCTCGCATCTTCATCTGCACCCGACGAATAGCATACCTCAGTTCAGCCGTGCTTACCCATTGCAGCAATGTGCGGTGCTTCATCGAACAGCCACACATTTCCTTTGTGTGCCGCAGACATGACAGCCGAGTCGGAGCGCAGGAGCAAATCACGCCAGAGAAGAACACGTTGTGCTTGCACAGGAAGCATTGCCGCACGTCATCCACCTCCATCGACTGCTCATCCAGCATCACGTCACCGCTGAGTTCCTCCACACTCTCCAATCCATTGGCAATAAATCCTTTCTTGTAGCCCCTCTCTTCGTGGAACAACCGCCGCAACTCTTTCAGCAGTATCTCGCAATCCTCGACCGAGTATTCATCCAGGTTCTGGGTCGATCCGAAGTGAAACACGAATCGATCATGCGAGAAGATTGAAAGACGTCCGTATGTACGGTACATCTCTACACACTCCCTTCCGAAGTCGATCCAGTTGGGAAGAACAAAGTTCACTGCCTCGTTACAGTTGAAACCTTCGCTAAATCCACCATGGTACGCCTTTGGGAACGTCAGAATGATGTCCCCGGGCTGCTGCACTACCGTGAACACCCTAACACCCCGATCCTGTAAGATTGACGGAGGTACCATCGTGGTCAAGTGGAGGAGCAAGTCCGGATTCTCTCGGAAACGTTCAGGAACTTGGGTCCTCATCACAGCCTCAAACTTCTCTGCATCCGAGGAAGGAATTCCGTACCACCGCTTGTTGGCGCCGAGATGGTGGTAATTGATACTTGACATGTAGTTGTCTTCTGCGTGCCAGCAGAACGACGCGAACAGCATGCCGCAGTACAGCCATGGTACGTTGATACCGTTGATAGCAGCGCCTAAGTGTCGGAGTAGCGAGCCGTAGGCATCAGGAAGATTGTTCAAATTCCACCCCGTGTTTCGGTAGTATTCTGGGTCTGTAAAATCAATGCCTTCCTTCCCTGCAAAAAAAAGAAGTAAATCATTAGGCAATGTAACGAAAGCGATGCCTTATATCACTATACCTTTCGTAGACTGAGAGGCAAACCGCTCCGTCGAGCGAGGAAACCCACTGCCAACCTGCGCGATGTCGAGATCATTGGCGTACTCCACCTACCAGCATCCCGTTAGTTCCAATATAATAGTCGTGTGTATGGCGGCCATTACCTCAACATTTGGTTCTCCAGTCTGAACAACCCGCCAGTACTCCTGCTCAATCTCGTCCGATGTCATCCTCTCCGGGTCCAACCCCCTCGACTTGAACCAATGATCCCGGAACGCGTCAGCATTGGCTCGAAATGTCTTGAAGGTGTGTGCGCGCCCGTCACCATAGGCGTGGCCTTCCTGGACTCACACCAATACCATACTTTCGTTAGAGCACAACCGCCATTAATCCTTAACTACCCCTCTACCGACCTGCAGTTCGTGGATTTTCTGCTTTCTCGTGCTAAACTGCACTTGATCATCTTCCAGATCAATTGCAAAGGGAGGATTCCAGCCCTTCGGTGGCACAATTTTGCAGATGCCCGTGCGTGATGCCTCTTTCTCGATACTACATGTACACATTATCAACAAAAAAAATGTCAAAAGGTATCATAACTTTTCGAAAAGGAAAAAAAATCAGTGAAATCTTACCTGGCGATGTATTTGATCGGATCAGTGAATTGCTCCATCGTCGGGTAAAATACGGCACCCTGTGGCAGTGCCGGTGACTGCGTCATTTTGGTCTCCACGACGGACTTGGCCAACGCCAATTTCAACATCTTTCGAGCCTCGCGTGAATCTGAGTCTGCATCTGAGTCCATGGCACGCCGTTTTTTGTACCGACGGTGTGTACCGCTTGGACTGGTACCCACGGCCGAACGGCGCTGACTTTCGGCATGTCGCCTGAGCAGCGCACCGGGAGAAGAGACCGAGTCGCGGCTTCCAAGCGTAGATGACGACGACGTTGGCTGAGCGCGGACTTGCGGTAATGGCGCGTAAGTCGACTGATTCTCCATGATTTTCGGTGCAAAAGCCAGCAAAAATAATAAAAAAACGAGTGGAATTCGCTGTGTATCGTCGACAAAAGTGGCGAAATGCTGGCAAAGGCCTCGAAAAACTGTCACAACCTGCGACCAGAAACCGAGGTAAGTAACGTTTTTGAGAGGGTTTAGAAACACCTGTCGAACTCGTTATGTGCCTTTCCGCTTTTCGTCCAATTGTAGTCCACTGGAAAAATAACGAAGCCCCCACTCGGGCCTCCCATATTGGCACCTCGAGCTTTCCGAGCCATCGAAAATGCAGGCCATCAGCCCTTCAGCCAATCCGTCGCCAAATGCGGGTGACGTTGTGGCAGCTTCGGCTAGCAGTAGTACTGCATTGCCAGTGGAGACACAGGACGTCACCAATGTCCTAGACGCGGCTAATGAGCCCAAGAAGAAGCGCAGGAAGACCACAGCGGAGGGCTCTGTCCAACAGCAGCGAGCGAGCGTAAAGCTGAAATCCGGGTCGGAGATGACGCTCCAGGTACGACAGCACTTCGAGAACCGTACGCAGGCCAAAGAGTATATCCAAGACTTTGCACTGGCGCAAGGGAGACGAGCGAGACTGGACCCTAAGACGAGTGGAGGCAAGAACTTTACTTTCATTTGCAACAGCCCAACGCCCTGCAATTTCGTGGTCCGAGTGTGCAAATACAAGAGTTCGAACCTCTCAGGACATTTCTATGTGAGCTCGTTCCATGCTGATCACGGACTGGAATGTACGGGGACGGAGGCTGTGACGACCAGGCAGGTGGTGAACCACTTGATGAACGCCAACGCGGCACTAAGTGCCGTGCCGAAGCTTTCAGGACCGAATGTTCGTGCTATTGTGCAAGCTCAAGATGGCATCACTGTGCCTTCACGCATGGCGTACCGGGCGAAACAGGAAGTCGCGGGCAGCATTCTGAAAGACGTCGTGATAGGCATCCAGAAGCTCGAGTCGCTGTTGTTGCAGTTCCAGCAGCTCAACTCGTCCGCCAAGTTGAACGTCGAGGTTGATCAGTGGTCGCATGAGTTTAAACGCGCGTTCTTGATGCTGCCACATGCACCGTTGGTACAACGCCACAGCTTGCAAATTCTGGGCCTTGGTGGACTGGACATGGCTCATACGAGCAACTACCAAGGCACGTTTCTGGAGCTTGTGACTAAGGACGGGAACAATGATATCTGCACACTGGCAGTTGCTTTGTGTGACAGCAAGAGCGTTGACAACTACTCGTGGTTTTTCCAGGGATGCCTTGATGGAGGGCTATCACTGGATGTGCCAATGTTTTGCAACCGGCTGCCTGAACTAGTGCGGGCTGCAGGATCCTTTTCCGGTGCCTCGCCCATATTGATTCAGTGCACGGCACAACTTATCAGTACCATGGAGGAAACATTCAAGACGACACTTAACCGCGACGTGAGTCAGTTGATTTGGCGTGCTCAGGCCGCTGACACGCGTGAAGAGTTCGACGCGATCATTAACTCACTAGGCTTGGCTGATTCGCGAGCAGCGGAGTATGTTCGCGCATTGGATCCAGAGATCTGGGCGAAGCATTGTTTCCTAAAGAGGCATGCTCTCTACGGATGGCAGTCCACAACCTTGGCTGAGTCGGAGAATCCTTCTGTTAAAGTCACCAGGATGCTGCCGCCCTTCGACTTCTTCCAGGGATACATGGAGCGCAGCATGGGCGATATATACGAGCGAAAGATCAAAGGCAAGGAGTGGCTGCAAGCAGGTCATGTCCTATCTGCGTACGCGGAGAAAATCGTCGCAGAGCGGCAGTTAGAAGCCGCTGCGTGTTGTGTGTCTCCCAGTGACGGCGACACTGGTACTGCCTACGTGTGGGACGCTCGTAGTCCCATTGCCAAGAAGCGACGAGTGAATTTGAGTGCGAAAGCGTGCTCCTGCCCGTATCGCGATCAGTACGGACTGCCATGCAAGCACCTGTATGCAGCAGTCGTGTTTTTCAACAAGAGCGGCGGCTCGTGGGACATCGCGCAGCTCTGCCATTCGGTGTACTCGGTGGCGAGCTACACGCAGGCGTACGGTCCTTTGGTGGAGCCGGTGCAAATCCCAGTGGACGAGGAACTGGTACGCAATGACACCATCCAGATGAAGCCAACGGCTACGAAGCGGTGCTCCGTCTGCAAGACGCTCGGTCACAACAAGCGGAAGTGTACGGCGCTGCAAGTATGATTTAGTCGCAGCTTATGAACCAAGTTGCTAAGCTACATTTGCCATCAATTCTTGGTATCACCTGCGCTTCAACATGATTTTTTACCAATCGTATGCATCCATTTGTCCTTTACCTTGATGTTTGTATGCTGGACGGTTCACATCTGGTCGTCTTTTCGGCCAATCCGAGCTCGTAGGTCTCGACGGTTGGCATTTGTCTTCGATCTTTTCTGTCGAAGATAACGCTTCGGCGCATATTGAGCGCCAGTCAAAGATTTTTGGCAGTTGGCGAGCAGCTCGGAGGACTCACATCGAGATCCGCCAGCTTGAGTGCAGCAGACCAGCGAACAGATCCACCACCCATGATGCAAAGCCAGCAACCCAACGGAAGTAGCAGTAACGAGCTCGAGCAGCAGATGCAATCTGTAGCATCACAACGCAAGGAGCGCAAACCCGTGTGCAAGTGGACGGAGAAGGAGGATCTCATGATGCTCAAGCTCGTGCAAAAATATGGCACTCGTCATTGGACCATCATCGGCACAAAGCTGCCTGGGAGAAATGGCAAACAGTGCCGTGAACGGTAAGGCATTAACTGATACTTTTATCAGAAATGCTCCTTCAACTGACTGTGCTTATGCTTTAGGTGGCACAACCAACTCGATCCGGCGATCCGTAAGGAGCCGTGGACGCCCGAAGAGGAAAACGTTCTTAAGGAGTTACACGACAAGTTCGGCAACAAGTGGGCGGAGATCGCTAAGTTGCTGCCGGGCAGAACCGACAACGCCATCAAGAACCACTGGAACTCTAGCAAACGACGCCTTAAGCGTGGCTTGACGCCGACAACGACTTCACAACGCAAGCGCCGCGGCAGCCCGAGCTCGGAGATCAACTTCAATGAGACATTGCCAGAGATACCGTCTCCCGTTTTGACTGTGCTCGACGAATCCAACTCAATCAACACAATGCTCACGAATCAAGTCGACTTTACCGGTCTGTACTCGAGCAACTTCCTCCAGTCGCCTTTGGCGATTCAAACGGCTCAAGTTGGTAGCCCGCAGAGTGCACTGTGTTGGACCCCGACGGACGCGACGTACAATCGCCTGAACGCTTTGTGGGGCATACCAGCATTCCCGAACTGGGTCTCGTCTGGCTTCAACAGTCCTCTCGCTACAGCAACGACAATTGAGCCGAGAAGCACTAAGTTCGTCTCTGATCGAGCTCCTGCAATGAACGGTAAGCGTCTGTTGGACGAACCGGAGCTAAAGCAGCCATCTTCCAACTCAGAGTCCAAGAAGATTGAAAAGGACGATCCGTCATTGGAGATCCTGGCGAATGCAGCTCTGTTGCAGTCGATAGGGCACGTGGTGTAGACGCTGGCATCTTCGACGGACAAATGCTCGCAGTGCGTGCGTATTTGTGGGTGGATTGCGATGGCCACTCTTTATGGGCTTTGATATTTAGTAATTGCTGCAAGTTGAAGTTTGTATACATATTAAGGTACACATTATCGTCCATGCAACACCCGTTTATCCGTAATTATCTGAATCCTTACAATCACGAAGTGAACGGCGCATGTTTTTGCGTCACTATACACAGTCTATATTTGCTGTCATGTCTTTGGCTCCAATACAAACGTCCATACTATTGTTTACATTTCCCTAAAAAAGACCCCCAAAATTCCAAAAAGTCTGCGGGTGGTGCGGCCTCTTTAGAGCCCCACACCCGCCCTTCCTCCCCTCCTCACAAGTCGAGAGTCCTCAGCAAGAAGAAGAAGAAGATGTTCGGCCAGATCGTGAAGCAGACCGCCTCCAAGATGAACACGGCCGGCCGCCGCGGCATCTCGGCCTCGGCCAAGCGCATGTCCGCCGAGGGCGAGCACCACCAGCACCTGGTGTTCGAGGGCGACTTCCCCAAGGGCCTGGTGCTGGGCTTGAGCCTGTTCGTGACCGTGGGCGGCGTGTCCGTGCCTGTGATCATGTACCGCTACCAGAACTGGAAGCACGGCTTCCCCCAGCAGTAAGCAAGAAGGGCAGATGACTCAGCTCTAAGAAGAGAGATGACGGAACAGACTAGGTGTTGTCAAGAATGAAGCTGTAAGCAGCAGAGGAGACGTCACTTTCGTCGAGTTGCCGCTGTCTCGGACCATACTTTCGAGCTGAAAAAGTATTTTTCGGTTCTCCAAATCGATCAATAAACTTTGCTACTTGTGTCTTCAGAACAGAGGCAAATGTGAGGAAGAGAACCGACGTGAATAATGAAAAAAAAAATTTGAGAAACATGGAATGAGTTGTGTCACGCAAGTTCTCTCAGCATTGCAGTCGAGTGTGGGGCTGCCGTTGCTTTGATGTGTCTGTACTGCAGGTCAGCACTTGTCCGTTCTCGACCTAGAGTTCCTGCTTCTTGTCGTCGCCATACAGGTGCTGGAAGAAGTCCATCTTCTCGACATGGTCGGTCTTGATGGTCTCGCCTCCGGGCTTCCAGTTAGCAGGGCACACCTCGTGCGGGTGCGACGCGGAGTACTGGAAAGCCTTGAGGATACGCAGCGTCTCGTCGACACTGCGTCCAACGGCGTCATCGTTGATCTGGATGGAGCGGATGGTGCCCTCGGGGTCGATGATGAACAGGCCACGAAGCGCCGCGCCGAACATCTCGTCCTCCTCATCTGTAACCAGCACGCCGTAGTCCTCGGAGATGCGCTTGCTGATGTCGGCAATGAGCGGGATGTTCATCTTGCCCAAGCCGCCTTCACTGCGGGGCGTCTTGACCCAAGCCAAGTGCGTGTGGTGCGAGTCCGTGGAGATAGCCACCACCTCAGCGTTGATACTGCGGAACAGGTCCACGCTGTCACTGAAGCTCACGATCTCAGTGGGGCACACGAACGTGAAGTCGAAGGGGTAGAAGAACAGGATGAGCCACTTGCCCTTGTAGTCGCTGAGCGACAACTTCTCGAACTTTTCATTGATCACGGCGTTCACGTTGCTGAAGTCGGGAGCCGGTTTGCGGGGCGTCACCTTGAAGGCCGAGGAGGAGTAGCGGTTCTTCTTCTGGTAGCCCAGCTGCTCCAGTAACGCCTCTGATACATGGGGGAACTGCACTTCCACGCTACAGTGCAATAATTAGTTTACAGTGCTCAATTGCAGCAAGAATATACTTGTCAACAGTGCATTTCCGACCTTTTCTTGCTGGCAGCCGAGGCTTCCGCGTTGATGACGGGGGTAGAAAGTTGCAGCAGCACTGCTACAACCAGCAGGGCCAACTGGAAGACACCGGAACGCAACATACCTGCCTGGATGCAGCTCAGTCGGGGGGGGAGCGGCTTGTGAAGTGGGCCACGAGGTGTAGAGGTTGTGGTGCTCAAGGAGCTCCTGACACGGACACAGGATCGGTTCGGTGGTGTTTAGTGTGCATTAATCTGCCACCGACTGGCGTTCGTCGGAAAATTTGTGTCAGTAGCTGCTGACGTACCTTCGTTGGTTCAGCTCTGCCGTTAGAGTTACGTGACAACCTGCCGTCACTGTCGATAGTGTAAGGCTTTAATATTGCTAACTCAATGACTGCGCGCACTGCCGTGAGACACTGCACGGTAATCACTCGCTGCAACTTTCACAAAGGCGACGACGTTTCCTGCGTCTCCGATTTGCGCCAGCAACGACGCCCAACACCTCATTCCTGAAGATTCTGCTTCGCTCTAAACACCAAACACCACTGCATTCGAAAATGGCTACTTTCCGCGTCCTCTGCCTGCACGGCTTTGGCCAGGACGCCCCCAAGTTCCGCAACCGCATTTCATCGCTCCGACGTGCACTCAAGTCCAACTTCGACTTCGGTGCGTTTGCATTTCTTTTTGAAGCATCAAAAGTTGCTTTTACTGATGCTGTTCTCTATGTCTTTGAGTAGCTTTTCCGCAGGCGCCGTTCCTGGTGACCAGCTTCCCAAACTCGACCCCTGAAGAGCAGGCTAAAATGTACGTTTGTCCGATAAGAGGATAGCTGCGTCTCATACAGCCGCACTAACAGATACTCTGGCTGCAGTGCCGAGGCAGAACCGACGTACAAGTGGTGGGACTTTGAGATTGACGAGGAAACCGGTAAGCACACGTATGGACGCGTAGAGGAGGCTGTGGAATACCTTGCCGAGTTCGTGCGCAAGGAGGGACCATTCGATGGTATCTTCGGCTTCAGTCAGGGTGGCATGATGGCCAATCTGCTTCTTCAACGGCAGTGTACGTTGAATATGGGCTGCTTTGCGGTAGATTATTGCACTGTATACTGACGTAGGCTGTTTACCCAGGTGCCGACCCCACTAACTCGCCGTTCTCGTTCAAGTTCGCTTTATTCTTCGCTTCGTGTGATCTTGGCGACGCGGTGTACAAGACCGAGCAGAAGGTGGACGTGCCTTCCATTCACTTTATGGGCGAGACAGACGCAATTGTTTCAAAGGACAGAGGCCAAAAGCTGTTGGAGCTGTACAAGAACCCCAAGGTTTTCGTGCACCCTGGAGGTCACTTCATCCCTACCAACAAGGAAGCGAAGGATGCACTGCGCGAATTCGCACAGGAAATGACTGCCGCCTACGGTGCGAACTAGATTCTACGATAAGCTTAAGTACACTGTAATACAGTGCTTTTGCATACAGTATATCCTGCGACGTGTGTCAAATGCTCTAATAGAGGGACTTACTAATCACCCTGTAGTAGAACAAAAAAGTCACTGCGACACCCAGTGCGTCATTTCGACTTTGCCCAAGCAGACGTCACTGTGTCACCGGCCTTTGACTGTTACTCCTGCTACAATGAGCAAGCTACGCGTCTTGTGTCTGCACGGCTATCGCCAAGACGCTCTGAAGCTGCGCGGTCGCATCGCTGCGTTGCGTCGCACGTTCAAGTCCAGCGTGGAATTCGGTTAGTAGAGACTTGTGCTACGCCCGGCTGTGCCTGCAGTAACAATTCTATTCCCCCCATGCTTCAGTTTGTCTGGATGCGCCGTTCGAAGTGCCTTACGAGCCCACATCGGAGGAGCACACCAATAAGTACGTGCTTTTGAATAGAACCTATGGATCTTGTAGTGGACGTCTGATGCGGTTGGGCTTGTCTGCAGTGGCGAAACTGGAGAGAACGTGAGGCAACTCAAGTGGTGCGACTTTACTCGTGATGAGGAATCTGGCCAGTATCTGTTGACGCGTGTGGAAGAAGCGATCGAGTACGTCGCCAACTTCGTCAAGATAGAAGGGCCGTTCGACGGCATCTTCGGGTTCAGTCAGGGGGGATCCATGGCGTCGATGATCTTGCAAAGACAAGGTGGGCCTTGCAATGGGTTAATGAATCCGCTGTGTGTGTTATTTGCTGACTGAGGTTATTGTGCACTTGCAATGAATGAATCAGTGAGCACTCCGGCGTCGCCATTCGCATTCCGCTTCGCCTTTTTCGTCTCGGCTGGCGCTGTTGGCGACCCAAAGTATATGAGCGACGTGAAGGTGGACATTCCGTCCCTGCACATTATTGGAGAGACGGATGCCGTGGTGGACAACGAGAGGAGTCTCGCGCTGAAAGATCTGTTCGTGAACCCTAAAGTTTTGATGCATCCGGGAGGTCACTACATTCCTACAAACAAAGAACCTAAAGACGCCTTTCGAGCTTTCTTCAAAGAGCTCCGAGAAGTTGAAGAGAAGCAGTAAAAACAGCTGAAACAAAAGTTCATTTTTTCAATGGAAATTCACTTTGTTTTTAGAGAAAATTTTATTTTATTTCATGTGGTCCACACTTGCATGTCAAACATTGCGATCTTTCATCAAAAGGTCATCTGGAGTGCGTCAATGGCGCCATTGCACGTGTTTCTCGCTGTTTTTCTCTCTTTATGGCGCTGTTGCAGCTCACTCTCAGCAGTCACCATGCTAATGGTGACTCCTGAAAATGAGGCGTCTCTAACTGTCGCTGCTGATCTCTATCGATTGTCACAAGAGGCAACAGAAGCTCCGGACAAGGAGCGACTGCTACGAGAGAGTATCCAAGCGTATCCAGAGATCGCAGCGGCTTATAACAATTTGGCCATGTTAGTGTACACGCCAGAAAGCGAAGAAGAAGCTTTGCATCTGCTGGAACGAGGTCTGGAAGCTGCTGAAGCCACCAAAGACCTAGTTAATGTGGCCAATATCCACAATAACCTCGGGTTTGTTATCCGCGAACGTGGCAAGTGGAGCGTTGCCCATTCGTTAGAAGCTCTCGAGCACTTTGATAAGGCTTTGGAAATCCATCCGGAGTTTGCGAGCGCCTTGTATAATAAAGGTTCGGCGTTATTGGCATTGCGGCGAGACTTCGAGGCCATGGAGCTGTTTCTGAAGGTTTTAGCGCTGAATCCCAACGATCGACAAGCGCATTTGGATCTCGGGAGGATTTACTTCGAACATGGGAAGTTGGACAAGGCGTTGGAGCACGAAGACTTGGTGATTCAGATGGCAACAACCACCAAGGAGAAACTTCAGGGAATGCACAATAAAGGGGTCTTTTTGAAGGAGTCCAACTTGCTCTCTCGAGCACTGGAGGTGTACGAGGAAATGCTGACCGTCGACACCGTGGAGGCCTATGTGTTGGTGGATTTAATGAATGCAAAGAGGTCATTTTGTGACTGGAGAGACATGGAGGCACTGGAGAACAAAGTGTTGGCTGGTGCGCAGCAGCAATTCGACTTCGATATACCGAAGGAGCCTGCCGTCTTCCTCCCGTATGACTCCACACTGCTCAAGACCTCGGATAACTTCCGGAAGCATTTAGCTATTCGAGCGTCAACAGATTTCGACCAGATTAAGACGCTAGAGCTGCTACCGTTGGCCTGGAGTGAAAAGGAACCGACTTGGGAACGTCCCGAGCCTCCAAACCGTCTGAAAATCGGATACTTGAGCTTCGATTTCCGTGATCATCCCATGGGGCATCTCACTTTGGGGCTTATTGAGCAGCATGCCGCGCTTGCTCGTAGCGTGGATACAATTTGCTACTCGTATGGACCAAATTCAGGGGCGTCTGTACCTTGGCGTCGACAATTTGAGGAAAAATGTGGCGTTTTCCGAGATCTTTTAGGTGTGTCGGATCTCCAGGCAGCACAGACAATAGGACTGGATGGAATCGATGTACTGGTGGATCTCATGGCACACACGAAAGGAGCCAGACTGGGTATCTCATCCTTAAGACCAAGTCGGATCGTTGTTAATTACCTGGGATACCCTGGCACAATGGGATCAAGTTTCACAGATTTCGCTATGGTCGATAAAATGGTCGTCCCGCCTGAGGTCGCTGCATCCAGTATGACAGAGCAGGTTGTGTACCTCCCGCACACGTATCAAGCGAATCGATACGAAGCTTCCACCCCGTCTTGTGCTGCCGATACGGAGTGTATTCGAGCCAATCGATCCCAGCACGGTTTACCCGTTAACACGTTCGTCTTTTGCAATTTTAACACCATCAACAAGATGGAGAGCGAATCTTTTGCGGTTTGGATGAACATTCTAAGGCAAGTTCCTGACAGTGTTTTGTGGCTGTTAGCTCCGTCCGGCCCTGACGCGTCCCATGTGATGGAATTGTTGCATGATCAAGCTATGAGCCACGGAGTTCTCCCTTTTAGAGTCATCTTTGCTCCACGAGTGGAGAAATACACGCATCTTGCGAGGATTACAGTGGCCGATCTCTTCTTGGACTCGTTCATCTACAACGCACACTCCACCGCGGCTGACGCGCTATGGGCGAATGTCCCTATCGTCACGTTTTGGGGCGACACGTTCCCTTCTCGCGTTGCTGCTTCGTTGATACTGAACGCCATGCCATTCCCAGAACTCGTGCCACACAGTGTGAAAGACTACGAGCGCATGGCCGTTTATCTGGCAAAAACGCCCGCGGTTTTAAACCGCTTGCGAGCTTCACTTGCCTCTCACACACTGACGTCCCCACTGTTCAACACGAGACAAACCACCGAAACCGTTGAAGCTGCATATGAAGCGATGCACGACGTCGTGAACCGCCTTCATCCGTTGACGAAAGAAGGTCGGAAGGCCACGTTCCAACTGGTTATCCAGCCTCAACGCTGGGTTCGTTCGTTTAGTAACTCTGAAAGCATGGCCTATCGAGTGAATGATGCGCTTCAGCAAGGGATTTCTCTTCAAGACACAGGGGAGTTTTCTGTTGCTGAGAACGTGTACCAGCGTGTCCTTCGTGCGCGTCCTGGGAATGCAGACGCGATCCACTTGTTGGGCACGATTCACTACCAGAACGGAGAGTTTCTTCAAGCTGTAGAGTACATTTCTCAAGCTGTGGCTGTGAACCCTCTTGTGTCGTATTACCACTCCAACTTGGCGCTTAGTTATATGGGGCTCGAACTGTTTGACCTGGCGGATACGGAGTTCCATGCAGCTTTAGAGCTCGATTCGTCCAACCACGTGGCGATAAGGAAACTGCGAGAATTGTACAGTTCTCCAAAACAAGTTGATAAAATCGTGGATCTGTACCAAAAGTACGGCATTCCAGCCTTTTCGAGGCAAGAAGAGATCGAAAACACGTACGCGGACTATTCCGATGCGCTGGCGAAGACTGGACACCCGCTAGAAGCCATTCGTCTACTGGAACATGCAGTTGAGCAACACCCCACGCTTTTCCAACTCGGATACAACTTAGGAGCGCTGTACAATGAGGACGGGCGGTACGACGAAGGGAATGAGCTCCAGTATTCCACAGTGCTGGCTCAAGGTCGCTATATGTATGAAACACAAGGCCAGCACTTCGTGAAGGTTCCTCGACCTGCTCACAAGGTCGTCATTGCGTTTTACTGCTTCGAGTACGGCCATGCTTGGTGGGGACAATGGGGTCCATCATCACTGGAAACAGGTCTGGGCGGGTCGGAAGAGGCAGTCGTTTTCCTTTCGAGAGAACTCCAGGAACTTGGCTACTGGGTCGAGATCTACGGGGATCCACCGGCTCAAGATATCTCCAAACCAGATCAGATAGATCAAGACGTTGTCCGCTGGTATCCCCACTACTCGTACGATAGTGAAGACAGAGGAGTGGATGTTTTCGTGGCTTGGAGGTACCATGTCTCCCTGGCGTTAGGCAAAAGTGCACGGAAGAAGTACTTGTGGATGCACGACCTCCCCCATCAAGACGCCAAGCAGTCTCCTGAGCTTCTGAACAACGTTGACGGGATCTTTTGCCTCAGTGAATTCCACGCGTCTACGTTTCCTGAAGATCTCCAGTCCAAAATTACAGTCAGTACCAACGCAGTGGACCCTTCTTTCTTCGTAAATGGGCCCAACCACGCGGATCGATTCGTCTATGGCAGCGCCCCAAGTCGCGGGTTGTATCCACTGCTAAAAGCTTGGCCACGGATTCGAGAAAGCCTTCCTACGGCTGAACTCTCGATCTTTTACGGCTTCAGACCTGCTTTTATCAAGTGGGGGAGCGCACAAAATGGGCATTTCACTGAGTGGATGGCCGAGATGAACCGACTTCTTACCGAAACACCAGGCGTCCGCTACGTGGGGCTCGTTAACCACGAGCAACTGGCAAAAGAGTACTCGTACGCTGGCTTTTACTTGTACCCGACGACATTTTCGGAAACGAGTTGTATTTCCCTCATGAAGGCGATGACAAATGGAGCTATCCCCATCACCAGTCGGTTCCCAGCCTCAGCGTTGCCTGAAACTACCGCTGACTTCGATCTTGGTCCAGAAGCTCTTCAACAATACTCCATCGGTAAGTTTAGCCCTTGTTCATCCGATAGTTTGTGGTTTGCTCACCTACTATTTACGTACACGTTAGGCGAGGATTCGGAATGGCTGGAACTCTGGATACAAAACATAGTAAACGCTGTACACAACGAGCAAGAGACGACAAGTATCCGTCATCGCATGAAGCGGTTTGCACGCAAAAAGTATCGCTGGGAACACATTGCACTGCAGTGGCATCGAGTGATATCCAAGCCACGATTCCCGTGACTCTAAAGCTGGTACATACCGGATTACGCCCTCTTTATCTCGCGTATATTGGCTTTAGCACTCACCCGGACCTTACAAGTTGACTTTTGCGCTGCACTTCTTACAGTACCAGTCGTCTGCAGGAACAGCCTCGAGCTTAGCGCATTTCTACAACAGCAACAAGCAAATTAGCATCTCTCACGAGTCTCCAATAGAGGAACAGGTCAAACGTACCAGATGGAAAACCCGATCACATCCCTTGGAGCCGTCCTCGGAGCCACAGATGACGTGGGAATCCAAGCGGATCTTGTTCTTCTTACAAGCTCCGCACGTCTGCAGGTTGCACTCGTTGCAGAACCACTCGGTTTCTGGGATTATATCCAGCCCAATGCAAGCCATGTGGAAAGCTCGAGGACAGCCATCACAGCAGAGCAGCTCGCCTCCTAAGCCACAGACGCTGCAGTCGACATCCCACTGGTCCTCCGGACTCTTCGGCCCCGTGTGAGTCTCTACGTGCGCATGCCGCACAGGAGACGATTTAGTTGATGCGGGACGGACCGACGAAGTTGTAGAGACCGCCGACTCGGATTCCACATCACTTGCCTCCGACTCGGAGCCGTCAGCCTTCGCTTTGCCCAGTTTGGCTTGCTTTCGAGGCCGACGCCGTGACGTAGGGGACAGCGATCGTCTTGGCCGCTTCGCCGTCGCTTTCCCGTTCTTCTTAGCACCATTTGGAGGGAAAACAGGTTTGACTGAGGTGTCGCATTCGTGGCAGAAAATCTTCCCGCGGGGGATACGGCGTAATCCGATGCACGGATAATGGAAGACGTGAGTGCAGCCGTCGCAGCACACCAGCTCCCCGCCTTCGCTGCAAATGTAACAATCCTCTTCCCACGCGTCCACAGACTCGCGCTTGTGGCTGTCTTCGTCGTCAACCTCCTCGACCTGCTTCTTCTTGGCCGCGCGTTCCTTCCGGTTCCGCTTCTCCTTCTCGCTCTTGGCGCGCGTCTTTCTAGCATCTTCATCCGACACGTTCAAGAAGCCCAGCACCTCCAGGCGGTGGACAAGAGAAGCCAGCGCTGTGGCCATAACTGTGACTGTCGTGCCGCGCTTCACGTTCTGGATCCAGCGCTCGCGACAATATTTGGACGGCCAGAACATCGTGCCATCGTCGACAAGAGTGTCCATGGCTTCCTCTTCGTCGTCGTCATCCTCCTCGTCGCTCTTTTCGTCGTTCTGGTCATGTTCGTCGCTTGAATTCGTCGTACTTTTGCTCGCATCCGTTTCAGTGGTAGTTGACGCTGCAGCGCTGTCCGCTGCTTGCTTGGGCTTCGACTGTGTAGCCATTAACTCGTTTTCTAACGCCAGAAGAGACCCAACAAACCCCTCAATCTTGTCGATAGCTTGCACTGCCTTTCGCCACTCCATTCCCCCATTTTCGGGACGGTCAGGCCACGTAGAGCCAAGAGTACGAAGACATTTCGAAATCCAGTCCTGGCCAGTGAGTAAATCTTCACGGAAGGACTCGACGCTGGGCACGGCATGTTGTACAGTCTTCCGCTTCGGGTGTTTATCATTTTTCCACTGGAGAATCGTAGTTTCTTCATCAGCTGGCGTAACTGACGCATGCTGTGCGCGCTTCTTGGCGCTCTCTTCATTCAGCAGGTCGGAGATCAACAGACCAGGCTTTGAGACTGGCATTTCACTCGCGATTTCCTCCATATGGTCGTTAATAGCTGAGCGAAGTTGCGCCTCACGAGGAACACGTGCGTCTAGAGCCTCCATCAGCGAATTCAGCTCCGTTTGGGACGAATAACAGTACCAAGTTGCATTGCTGTCGTCATCCTCATGGATTAAACCGTCCCGTGGGGATCCGCTTTTGGCAAGGGCTTGATACTTGCGCTGTAACTTATTCGAAGGCCCTGGCTTCTCGACGTATAGTCGCTGTAAATCACCCCGAAGAATCCAGTACCGTAGCTGATCTCTGTCGCGTCCGATGGGCTCTGATCGAACGAAAGACTGGCGGAGTAGTACGTTGTACTTGCGTTTCTTCACCAGAGCTTCTTCTTCACGAACTGCTTCGGCATCTAAAATCTCCAGAACATGTGTGGCTGACACGACGATGCGGTCTGGAAGGCCGCACTCCTTGGCCTTGTCTATTGAAGATCGGAGCAACCCTGCATCCTTGGACGTTAAACCGTCAGTGATGCCCTTCTTCGCCTGGGCTCGCTTCCGCTCAATCTGTTCCTGCAACCTCTGCTTGCGCAGCTTCTGCTCAGCTTTCTGTCGGAGACGTTCACGCTGTTTATCCAGTTTTTTCCTCCTCGCGATGTACTCGTGACGGGAGATGTATTCTTGCATCTGCAGCTTCTCCAGCTCCTCTTCATTTTTCACGAGAGCTTCTTCATTGTACGCAAGATCGTCCAAGTCCGAGTCGCTAGCTGAGCCACCATCTCCGTCGAAATCACTCTTGGTCTCTTCGGCACCGCCATTCTTCTTATCATTCCCCAGCCAATTCTTCATCGAGGTTTTGTTCGTCTCAGCAATGCTAGCGAGCTCAGCACGCTGTTTCTCTCGCAGCTTCTTCTCATCTTCCAGCGTGAGCTTTTTATCGAGCAGAACAGCGCGATTGTACTCCTTCGACCCCTGTGTCATCTCGTTCAAATGCTTGCCCAGCACGTTACGAACTTTCTCCGTGCCCACAAGACGGCCAACAAGGAACTGCAGCAGCGCCAGCTTGTGCTGCACTTGAAGCGCAGAGTAATCGGCATCCTGCAAGGCCCGGAACGCAGCCAGGAACGTGGACGTCGCGTGTGCTGTGTAGCGAGGCACAGCAGAAATCAAACTGCAAAGAATTGACGGCCACGTTAGTGACGTCAGCATCGAGAGAGTCGGCACGCCCACAGTCAGAGGAGCGTGCTGAATTTCGTATCGATAGCGTTCGCTGTCGTCCATCGAGCCTTCATCATCGGAAACGTAGTCCTCGTCCTCCCTGTAGAGATAAATCAATTACAGAATTAGAGCGAGGAGAGAGATGACAACAGCCAGGAATTACGACACTGTACCTGTCCTCGAGAATCTTCTCCAGCAAGCACATGTGGATCTCCGTCAGCATCGGAGAGTGGTTGGAGCGATTCAGCGCACGACTAAACTGGTCAACTGTAATGTCCGCAAGCTGCAAAATATCGCGGAACGCGTAGATGCAGTCCCACACAGCAAGCATTTTGCCAACGTACTTTGCCGGAATGTCTGCAAAATCACACGGCATCGGCCTGCAAATTTCACACCAAAGTCAGCAATCTATCCACACAGCACTGGTATGCAGAGCAGAACGTACGTTGGTTTGTCCGGACGTGACGTATCTTCAATGACCTCACGTGGAACATCATTAATTCCGCGCTTTTTCTTGTTGAGGGCCTCTTCTTTCCTTCTCAGCGCCGCGTCCTCCTTTTCGAGCTTCTCCAGCTTCTCCTTAGCCGCTCGCACAGTCTGCGCAAGATCTTCAGCGATCTTCCCGAGCTTCTCCTCTTCCTTATCTTTGTATTTGATTTTCTTGCGACTGAGGATACGGTCCTGCATCTCCAAGACACGTTTGGCCTTGTGCTCGATGGCCTCCACCGACTTCTTCGCCAGCATATCCTCCCTCATCAGTTCAGCGTTGCGTCGTCGTGCATCACGCTCCAGTTTCTCCGTCTCACGCATAACGCGCGCCTTCTCTTTCGACTCCTTTTTGAGACGACGTCGATCCAAACACTCTCTGTAAAAAGAAACAACATAATCAGCCACAAATCCACGCTTAAAAACAACGTGTAGGTCACGTACGAACACATTTTGCAGAACCACTCACTGTCCGGGATCATATCCTCGCTCATACCCAAGCTGCAAAAAAAAAAATCAAATCAGCACAATTTACCTATAAATTTAAATAAACAGTAAATTAACACTCACCAGCTCATGTGGAAAGCTCTGGGACAGCGGTCGCAGCAGAGCAGTTCTCCTCCGTCTTTGCAAATGTTGCAGTACCACCGATTGTGATCCGACCAGCCGTCATCAGCCGTGTCCACACTCTCGTTGCCATCTTCATCTGCTGAGTGCAATGGCGTATCAATTGCCATGTCTCCCGTGGTGGTCACACTCTCCGAGTCTTCCTCACTGTTGTTACAGAGCTCTACAACACTCAACATGTGAGGAGGGCGGTCACTGGGCCCTTCTAGATCGGAAATGACCGGTGGGTTTAATCTGCTTTCCGTTTTCTTGCGCGGCTTTTTAGCCCTCGCTTTGGGTCTCCCAGTGTCACGACTGGAATAGACCGAAGACTGGATAATTCTGGCTTTACCCGTGTACTTTGGCTTGGTCGCCGGGGGAGGAGGAGGTGATGGAGGCGGAGGAGGAGGAGGCAGCACCACGAAGCCCGCAGAGTCCAGGTCGCTGTCTTCGTCGCTGTAGTTCATTTGCTGGTAAAATTTAGCAGCAGAGTAAAAGGGTTAGACAATTTAGGCTAGTGTTAAACACTGATAATTGCCACTTACGCTGAGGGCTGTAGGGCGATATAGACACCCGAGAAAGCGCGAAACACGGCGGTAGAAGATGAAATGGGTGGTAATTCACGCGGAGGGACGAGAGGAACGGGCAGAAGATTTTTCTCTACGGCTCCTCGGGGCCTCCAAGAGCAACGCGCGGATGTGGCAAAGTGGCGCTCTCGGTTGGAATTTGGGAATGGAGGAAGCAACAAAACCAAACTGTACGTTTTATGCGTTACGCATGCGTTTTTAAGAGTTGGAAGATTTTGGTATTTGTATGCATAGAGGAAAAGTGGCGAATGAAGTATAAGATTTATGGAATTATATGAACCGGACGGCAGATTGGTATGCGCTCGCCACGTCCACACCCACCCGCTAGCCAGCCAATCTTTTCTTCTCCCCCGCCGAGTGGTTACGCAGGTTCGTTCCTCGCTTCAAAATCCGATTCCGTACAGGTTCGACGCCATATCCCACGGGATCGTGGCAAGTCGGTGATAAACTTTTAAACACTAGGACAAACGGATCGAAGTTGTGAAAAACTTCAACTAAGCGTTTAAGCTTGGGACGATAGTGCTCCAGACTGCTATCGGAATACATGTACTTGCCGCTTGAACCGGTCGGTTATGTAATTGCCTTGACAACGATAAAGTAGCCGCTTGGAACCTGTTTCAAACGGCTCACGTCAAGTATTGTCAGGGTTCACTTTAAAATGAACGATTCGGGTGAGTTTCTTGTTTCATGGCGAAGCGTATCGTTCGTTGTAATACGCTTTCGGAATGTGATAGCTCAGCCCCCACCGCCGTTGCTGCTGCCGGCGATCTAACTTATAGCCCGTCATCAATTGTACTTGCCGATCGCGTTGGTTGTTTCCATTCGCTTGTTTTTCAATGCTCCCTGCGTAGATAGATGATATATACTTAGTACTCGCTTACATCGCTCGAAGGGCAAAGTTGAAGCAATGGCATACCGTACGTGACGCGTAGGCGAATGTCATCTCCATTGTAACTACATGTAGATATCTCTCAGAGAGGCACGGGGGTCGAAATAGTCGCGGATGCTTGAGCCTGATACCCTCCGAAGCTCGAACCCGAAAACTACAGTAAGTACATACATGTACTTGTTTCCATAATGAACACGAAAACCACGGTCGTATGCGACCAATGCTCAGCTAACATCCATGAATGTACCTTCAAGTTCATCGTCAATTTTTGATGAGAATCGCTTTCAATCGCCAGTACGCACAAATGTTCCCGTGCACAAGTAATACGGTAAGTACTCACTACCAGTATGCAGTGCAAAGCTGCCTGGGGTTATCTACGTTATCGGAAATCTTCTCAGAAGTTGCTTCCTGTGTCGTCCTTCGCTTCTATCTCGTGGAATACTTGCAGTAGTTATAATATTAACCATTACTTGTGCTCGGCTCTACAGGAAGTCATGCATTGCGAACAGAATGCTTGTAGCAGGTTCCGGAAGTATCAATGTCATGTTATCATTCCCAGTGTTGTATGAGAACTAGTACGTGTACATGTACGTTTCAGGTACAAACCTAGAGCTTGGATAATACCGATCGGCACAGAAAAATCAGGGTGGATCAATAGTGGGGAGAGCAAGGATTCGAGCCAGGCCGCGGAACTTGCAACGTATGCCAAAATTGATAAATGTGACGCTTCTTTAAATTGATCAACATACAAAATTAACCACACTTTATTAATACACATATGACGTGGTTGGCGAACATTGCAAAGTCCCTTGTCTAACTGCGTCTCGAATTCGACGGACTCGTTGATCGAGAACCGATTTTGCCGGCAGGTCTGTTACCTGGATATACGCACTTAGATTCTTGTGCATTTTTTCCTGTACTATTGTTGTCTATAATATAGTACGTCATATTATGATGTACTTCGAAGTATATTTTTTAGACATTATTGTAAAAAAAATGTTACTCTCTACTCAACTCGGGATCATCGCTCAGATTGTCGATATCAATACCATCAGTATCAGATGGAATATCTCTGGGCGCTGTTTCCGCTGGAATCTTTGCATCATCATTTTCAGCCAGTAGATTTTCCATTCTGATCAAGAGCTCTGCTTCTTCTGCAACCTGCTTGGTGTCACCTCCCTCAGCGCGTTTAAAGCCTCCAGCCCCAATGCCACCGACATCTACTGCATCGTCAGCCATAGAAGTTCTCAACTGTGTTCTAGCCGAGAAAAGTTTCTGTTGAAATGACACTTGTTCTTGTGGTGGTGGCGGCTTCTCCTCGTACTCCAATTGTTCAGCCAATACTTCCTCGTTCAATTTCGCATCGACGTTAGTGGTAGAGACCACCTGCCCTTGGCTTCGAGGCGAATTAGTGCCTTCACCCAACGACATCTTCTTTACCTGCACCCCAACAAGCTTTTCTTTAGCGCCGGCATCCGCTGGAAGTGTCGGTTGCTGTGGTGCATCAGCTTCAGCTGACTCCGACCGATACTTTTCATGGGATAGTCGTGTGAATCCGAGGAATAAGCGCTGCATCATGGCCTCCGTTTTCGCCTCTAGAACCAGCCACTTCCCGTCACTGGAATGGATGGATACGCAATGCGCCTCACGGTGAGGCGTGGATTTACTCGTGGCTTTCGCACTCCCACGGACTCCCTTCTGCACGTTGTCAATGAGCTCTGTCCTTAGGCTGCTCTTTGCGGTTCGTCGCTTCATGGCCCCAATAGAGTTCCAAAACACGACCTGCATGTCTGCAGTGATGTGCAACTTGCGTGAAACCACGCGACCGCTCTTCTGGCATATTTTCTTCAGCGCAAGCCCATCTAGAAGCTCGCGAACAAACTCCAGATACTCGTAGACTTGCATTTCATCATCCGCCAGGTTTTCATAGGACACATCTGCTTTTGCCAAGGTTGCGCGCCTCTCAGCTTGGGCTGCTGCCATCGACTGACGCTCAGACGCAGCACGAACGAAATCTTCTTTCGTCACTACCCCGCGGGCGCTTGAATTCGCACGGGAGTGACGACCGACCGACTCAGCTTTACTAGCGTCGCTAGCAAGTCGCATACCGGCTTGTCGCATTCGTCCCACCGACGGTGGAGACGGCGGTGCAGCGACGAAGAGACTCGAGCGACTCGGCCCCCTCGCTGGACTCGATCGAGCTGGAGAAGGGGGGTCCTGCTGGGGCTTCGCTTTTGGAGGAGATTCCGGAGCTTCAAGGTCATCAGTCGATCTAGCAACACTTTCATAAGTTTTAGTCGTCGCAGCAGCTAATTGCTGCGTCATATCCGACTGGAATCGATAACGCACATCAATCCCAGCAGTTGAATCGGACAGGAAGAAGCTGCTGATCCAGGATGACGCTCTTCGCCAGCGGCTCTGCGTCTCCACTTCCTCTTCAACGTCTTGATCCTTCTTCTCTACAGACCCGAACCAAAGCACGAATGGCGGCGCCTCACTTTTCTCATTGGCAAAACGTACTGGAATTACTGATAGCAGCATGAAGCCTCCAACGACAAACAGCACATACACCCCCAAGAGCATCTTCCACGTCGAGGAGACGTCAAAGTGCGTCCCGTACGCATTCCGATACGTCCGCAGTACCGGGGCCTTCACATCCGGCTGCACATCCGATGCAGCAGGCGCAGGGTCATCTAATCTCCTCTCCAACGCGCTCACTGTCGCCAATACAAGCACATACACCACCAGCTTCCGCCCCATATCCAACAATCAATGATCATCACTCTTGCAAACGGCTTTTCAAGCTCATAAAGTAAACAATCTCTTAAGTACGATCTATTCTTCGCACTTAGTACAGTGGACGGACCTTTCACTCCATTCCCTTCTTTTGATCATGTACGGGCCGAGCCGCAAGCGCTCGTTCGATGACGGCGACCGCGAAGATGGCTACAAGCGCTCGCGTGTGGACGACCGCTACGGTGGGAGGCGCTACGACCGCAGTGGAGACCGGGGCCGCGACCGCGACCGTGACCGCTTCAACGAGAGCGACCGCGCGCGTGCCTGGCGATTGGCCAAAAAAGCCGTCGTGGAGCTCGGAGACGGCGTGGAGCGCGAGCAACTGACGCGTACGAGCGATTTGTTGCTGCGGGAGCTGGAGCCGGACGCGCAGGATGTGAAGCTCGGCCACTTGGCCACTCTGGTGCTGCGTGGGGCGTCGCGATTGGCGCATAAGACGGCGCTGTATGCGACGCTGGTGGGGCTGGTGAACGCGCGTAAGCCGGCGTTCGGCAAGGAAGTGGTGGCTGGAGCTGCTCGGTCTTTACAGAGAGACGTGGACTTCTTCAGTCTCGAGAAGGTGGAGGAATCAGACACGCCGGATACGGACGTTTTCCGTCGAGATGGAGACGTCCAAGCGGTGGCGACGAGAGTGAGGCTTACAGTGAGACTGCTAGCGGAGCTGGTGTCTGCCAAAGTCTGCAAGGCGGAGGATGTGCTGGCGATGCTGGACTCGCTCCAGGGCCTGTGTACGTCGGAGGATTGGGACGCAGATGATGAAACTCACGCTTCGCTGAGAGCTCGAGAGGATTCTGCGGCTTGGAAGGACTTTTTCGCGGCTGTGGTGCTGGATGCCCTGCTGCATAGTGGAAAGGAGCTGGTGGCAGCTGCGGAGAACCTTTTTGACAGCTTGTTGAGCCGATGCAGAGAGTACGTCTCGCACAGGGAGGAGGAGAACAATCCACGTGGTTCTGGTGCTGGACCTTCGTCATGGAGAACGAGACGGCTGCAGCTGGACCTGCTGTGGGGACCCGAGAGTGACAATGAATTGCCAGCTATGTGCGCTTCTAGTGACCCGCTGTCGTTGGTGTGGGAGGCATTAAATGCTATTCGGAATGGAGAGGACAAGGATGCGGCCTGGAAGCTCCCGGGGATCAACCACCCGCAGGATATCTTCGCGCCCGACTTCGAACATTCCGAGACACACCCGCTCGTGGTGCCTCTATCAATTGACCTGACCAAGGTAAGCAGTTATTGGTGTGCATTGAGGTGATAGTCCTGCATTTTTAACATTTTTATTGCAAACAGCTCGACTCAAACAAGATTCCGGTATACACGACGTGGTTCCGTATTCTGTCCGATGAATCCGGTGCTGCTGGCGCCGCGATTGCGACGTTGCCGCTGGGCTCGTACCTTATTACTCGCAGCCACTTTGTCGAGGCACTGGAGACTTCGCACCCGAAGCCTGCTATTGCGGCCAAGCTGTTGCTGGGTCTGTGTCGCGCGTACAACGCCCGATTCGCTTCTACTCAGGCTGAGGGATCTACTCCCGTCAAAAGCGAGTATTTACTGGTAGAGACGCTGCTGGTTGCCGCTCTATCCGAGAGTGCAAACGCCAAGTTGGCTTACTACTGCTCGGTGCTGTACCACCTGGTGAAGACGGATGCTCGTATTGTGTCTCCTGCTTTGGCTGTGGTGGTGGAGCTGCTGTTCCGTGAGGTGCCGACCATGCGCGCGGCTGCCGTCGACTCGTTTGTGCAGCTGCTGAGCCACTTCCTGTCGAACTTCGAGTTCAAGTGGCGTTGGGCGGCGTGGTCGTACGTGCTGGAAGCCAGCGAGGACGACCCCCAGCGTCTGTTCGTCAGCGCTGTTATCGAGCGGTGTGTGCGTCTCTCGTACCTGCAGCACATGCAGAGCGCTTTGCCCGCTGAGTTCCACGTTCTTCTACCTCCGGCGCCTAAGCCTCGCATCCGTTTCCAGGCCGCGAAGGAGGGGGATGATGCTAGCGCACCAACTGAAGCCAGTCCTGCGTCTAATTTCTACCAGTCTGTGACGACGAAGTTGAAGGGCCACCCGCCTGCGTCTGCGTTGCGTTCTTGGTTGAACGAAGAGCTCCCCCGCCTCGAAATTTCGCGCGAAGAAGCTGTTGAAGTTGTCTGGACTTGCATCCTGGAAGCTGGCGCTGCTACATTCACGCACATGCGCCTGCTGCTTGAGAAATACGGCAAGCGCAACGAGCTTTTCGGCAGTGAGGACCAGCCAACTGAAGAGACTGACGCTGACGAGCTTGTACTGGTCAAGACTGTGGCCTCAGTGTGGCTGAAATCGCCGCAGCACATCGGTCTGATTCTGAACGCGATGCTGCGCCAAGGTCTGTTCCGTCCATCTACAATCGTAACGTGGGTTTTCACCCCTGATGCCGTGCAGCAGTACAGTTGGCCGTACGTGTGGGAAATTCTGAACGACACACTCAAGTTTGTACAGGATGCCATTCGTGCGAAGACGCAGCAGTTGGAGCAGGCTTCAGCACCGAGATCAGCGGATGACCGGGACAATGAGGAGATGCCTGACGTGGCCGGTCTTGAGGATAGCCGCAAGCGCCTTCAGGACGAGTTGCGACAACTGCTTGTGCTGCTGTTCCGTGGATTCAATCGTGTGATCTCAGAGCACAAGGCTGAATGCGAGTCCGAGGGCTCCGATCCGCGTGACAATTGGTTCCGCAGTGCGCTGGCACAGATGCAGGCCGTGGGGCAGAGGTACCGCGGCCCGCTCGAGGACGCGCTAGACGAGCTCCAACTCGAGGTTTTCAGCGTCACTGCCTCTGCTGACGAGGATGCTTCCAAGATCTTCCAGCTCGTTCGTGACTCGTACCGCAGCTCCTAGACAAACAGAAAACAATCAAGGAAGGGAGGACTTCATAAGAGGCGAACACTGAGGCACAGAAAAACAAAATACCAGTGTATTGCTGCTTGATTGCACGTTTAGTCACGATTTCATTCGTTGTCAGCAGCGGGTGCCTCCGTTTTCCGCTTCTTAACTGGGATCACATTCACAGCAGAAGCAGAGGAGTCGGTCTGTCCGAATCCAATTGTAGTCTCTGCCTTCTCTTCGTCCTTGGACTCGTTCGCAACCGCCCCAGTGATTGTCTCCTTGATTCCATCCACTTTTTCCTTGAGTTCCAAGTAGATCTCCATGTATTCTAACAGGGTCTTCTCATCTTCCTTCATCTCGTCCTGCTTCACGCCAACACAGACCAAGAACTCGTCTTTCAACGTCTCTGGGTGCTCTCCCTTGAGCTCCAGTGTAAGATTGGGATCCTCAGCTCCAGACGGCGCTTTTCGCTTGCCTTTCCCCTTCTGTTCGGCCTCTGCATCCAGCGAATACTTGGGAATTCTGTCATCCACGAACTTCTGCAGCTTCTCGCACTTCTTCACCACACGATGAATGTTCTCCGCCATGACGCGTCCCGCCATCACATAGTGCATGAGTTCTTCATTAGGAACGACTTCCTTCTCTCCTTCTTTATCAGCCGTTGAGTCCCTATAGATACAGGCAATTGCCAGCTGACAGTACAAGTCCGCAAGCTGCGTCGTGTCCTCAGCCTTCGTCGATTTCAGCAGCTTCCTCCTCAGCAGCAATGCCTTCTCGAAATCAGCTTTAGCCTGTTCAAATTGGTCGCTTTCAAGCCCCAAGTCGCCTAGACGGGTGTAAACTCGAGCTAATTGAGCCTCCACCGCCTCATCCCCCGGATAACGGGAGTAAATGACACGTGAGAGTTCCATCACTTCCCAGGCCGCTTCCAGGTCGTCTGCTGCGTCTCTGGCATCCTGTTCACCGTCGCCTCCTCCTCCATTGGCTGCTCCTTCCACTGCACCACCAAACAGACTAGCTGTAGCCTCCGTAAGGGTCAATAGAGCGTGGCCGTACTCGTAGTACACTGGGGCCACGCCCAAAGAGTCACTTTTGCCCTCAGCCTCGCACATCGTGCGCAGAAGGTCCTCAAACGCCACCACAGCCTCCTCCAGACGCTTGTCCTTCAGTAGAGCCACGCCACGCAGGTAGCGAGGGTCTGTGAGCGTCGCCTGCAGCTCTTGCGCCGTCGAGCTTTCGGTGGTCGACATATTATTGTAAGAAAGAGCTCTTTAGAAAATGGCGCCAAATAAAAGGCGGTTAAACAACCTTTCATAGAGAATAAAAAATATGATGTTATTTAGGAGATATGGCTACATGTGCCAGTTGCTATTGCTAATGTTGCCATTGCCATTTGGCTGATGGGTCACAAGGCTCGTAGTAATCTAGTAGACTCGTTAGAGCTGGAGCTCTTCTTGAATACTCCTAGCACAGCGAGAATGATGAGAATGACGAGAATGGCGCAAACTGACAGCAGAATCGTGAGCTTCACGTTCTTCCACCACATTTGCCGACGCAGTTTGCGCCCAGTGTTGCGGAACACCTTGGCCTGCTCGTTCAGGTCGTTGGTCTTCTGCTCCACGACCTCCATCTTCTCTGTATTGGACAGCACCACCTGGATATTGTTGTGCATGACCGTCTTGACTCCGTCCACCTGGTGCATCACCTCCGACAACTTGTCCACCTTAGTACGGTCGTCGTACGTGGCGCAAATGCCTGCGAACGCCTTGGCGCAGTCCTTGTCCAGTCCGTTCTGCGTCAAAATAAAGCATTTAGCAACATTGTACAGCACTTAAAAGCAAGAAATCCACTCACTTCTCGGCAGGTGAGCGCTTTGGATCCGAACTTGGGCACGATCTCTGTCTGTACAGCCGAGATCATCTGAAACGCCAGTCGAATGGGGTAATCTTTGGCCGTGATGGCAGCGAACACGAGCTCGTCGTTGTTCATGGTGAAATGGAACTTGTTCGGGTCGCAGTCAAGCGAATGGCGGCCGTTGGGCGTCACCTGCGTCTTCCACGTCGGAGCACGGATCACCTTGCTCAGCATCTCCTTGAACGTGTTCATATCAGCTTCGCCACCTTTCGCAGGTTTGCTGTTGGACGAGTGCATGTAGCAAGCCACGATCACTTTGTCCGTGGCTCGCGCAATGGCCAGGAACTTGATGTTGTCGCGCGTCAAAGACGCCGACGCTGCGGTCGTCGGTGCCATCGTATCAAACTCGCACGCGGCTGATCCTTCTGTATGGCGAGTCGCTCAATGCAGCAAATACACGCAAGGCGACACCAAACTGCGACGGAGTTTGGCCGGTTACGAGCTATTTGCAACGTGATCAGGAGCGAAGGAAAAGAGAAAACTGAGATATTTCCGGCCTTTCTCGTGGCAACAATTGCCAAAATCCAGAAGCGTGGGTGAAGAAAGTTAAAAATGGCGCAAATTGAGAAAAGTTTTGCCAAAAGTGTCTAAAGTTCACTTCTCGACGGTAAAATGAGGCTGCGCGAGTGTGGCGATCTGCTGCAGCTGGTCGGCCGAGAACTTCTGGGTGAAAGGCAGTTTGGACGTAGATGGAAGCTGCTCCTCCAGCAGTGATATGTCCATGCCCGAGCTGAGTTGTGCCAGCACTGCCACTTCTTGGAGAGAGATTTTTTCCGACGGAAGAAGACCCTTCTTCTCCTTCCACGCGGTCATGATGTTGGCTGCGCGGTCAGCGTCGACGAGCTGTTACAAAAGAACGGCCAATGTCAGTCAATTGTTTTGCATCTAAGTAGTTCATTCAGGCGACGTACCTCGACGGATCCAGTAAAACACTTGAGCAACTGGTTCATGGCCATTGAGTAAGCAAAACCCAGTTCCTCAGTCTCCTTGTGCTTGTTGAACGCCTTGATGGTCGCTTCCACGCGGGGGTAGATCTGTGTCTCGCGAACGTACATCCATACTTGAAGGTTGTCGAACTGGCTGTGCTGGTTTGCGAGGATGTGTGCCCAAGCCACCTCCTCTGCTGGCGGCAGATCAAGATGCTCGTTCTCTGGACGGATCTTCTCCATGTACTTCTTCTCGACGGCGATACCCAAGTTAAACGCCGTCTTGAGTAGCAACGCCACATCCTCACCCGTAATGTCAGTGTACGTCTTGAAATGGAACGGGTTCCCACTGGACAGCATCGCCTCCAGTGGTCGGTCGCCGATAAGCAGCATCTCGCGTTCCTTTCGGAACTGCAGCACGGTCTCAGGCAGCGGGAAGATTGCGCTTCCTACATGTTGAGGAAGTTGCAGTGATGCAAAGCGCCCAAACCGTTCCGACAAAGGAGTAAATGTCTTCTCCACCAGCTCCTCCAACGGTTTACTTGAAACGTCAAAATTCGGTAGTGCAAAGCCGTAACTCTGCACTTTTCCGTCATTGCACAACGCTTCCAATGCATCACACGTAGCCTTGAGTCTTTCCATCAGCTCTCCTTGTTTCCCCGGCACCAACGCTAATTCGTCCGGAATCTGGCAGACAACATGGTCCAAAGTCTCGATATCCAACTCCTGCATCGTAACTACCACTCCTTTCTCGACATACTCCTTGGTAAGGCGGTCATCTGCCTCCGGGTTGGAAGGATGCACCACGTTGCTGCCGATAAGCGCGGAAACGACGAAACATTCGCGCGGGATGTCCAGATCTTCGATGGATTCGTTCAGAGCCAGAGCTTCCACGTACGTCTGCTTCTCCCCAGCCTTGGTGGGAACTGCAGGGTTCACTGCACCTTGTATGAAGTTGCTGGTGTATGAGGATAACACATTCTTGCAGGTGTCTAAGCGGGGCATATCCTTGGCCCATAGGTCAGGACTGCCAACGCCTCGAGGAGCTACACTAACCCATTGCGCATCGTCTCCTGACTCACTCACGCGGAGCTTGGGGCTGGTACTGGGCTGAAATGGAGAACGTGCGACAAAGTCTCCGGTCGCAGGACCAGTGGCACGACCTACGTGGAGATGGGCGCTGCGCAGCGTCGAGAAGCGCACGCGTTGGGAAGTGCAGATGGCCTTCATGTGTGTCAAACAAACTGAGCTTTTCGGCCACAGGTGAGGTATGTGGTGTACACAGAACACGCTTACAAAGATCAAGATGAGCGCATTTAACAAAATACCGGAACAGCTTGAATAGAGGACTCTCGATTTAAAGTTTTTTTTCTTTTTTCGAACTTGGCCACGAGCAGAACTCTAACATCAGTAGATACATGCTGGTAATTTCCAAGAGCTTCATCGATCAAAGCTCAAGTGATAGGCGAGCCCTAGCGTCGTCGCTGTTATTAATGTTTGCCGTTGTTGCCGAAAGAAGTTTTTTTTGCGCCAGCACTGACATTCGTGTCCTCAAAAATGCCATCTCAAAGGGAAATTGCCGTTATACAGCCTGCTCCGTGCTCTTCCCGTCCGCCAAGGAGGTTTCGTGGTTGTTATAGAACGATTGCAACATTAACAACAACCAGTTTTTGTTTTCCAGATCAGCGCTTCACGTTACAACTATCAAGATATCGCTGCTTGAACTGTGTACTGCTGCTTGGCTTATTGAATGAGCACCATCCAGCTGATGAAAAGATAGAAGAGCAACACCGGGTACACTGTAAGCGCCTTGCGCTTGGGTGGCACCAACTTCGACATGAACACAACCGACGCTGCACGAAGCAAATGAGCGCACCACAACGAATCAGTTTGCCAATAGAGTGAAACGGCTAGAGAAAATTTGGACGCACCTCGCGTTGACCATAGGAAACCCACTGCGACGACAACCATCCGTAGCAAAATGTGCGAGACCACCACCTTTGCCAACATGCACACCAACGTGGCAATATTCAGCGGGAACACGCAGTACCCGAGCACACATACACTCTGGAAGAAGGATCTGATTTCAACATCTCCATCAGCTACAAAATTCCGAGTTACAGCCTATACAAATATTTTCTTTTACGTACATGGAGCTGCCCAGCAGCTGCGCGTTGACCGTCACGATAGCAGCGCCCACCCAAATGACGACAAACACTCCTGTGAACACCATGGCGGACTGCGCCGCTGGAGCTGTCACGCTTAACATGATGGAGAGCGTCAGACACAGCAGCAACGGGCCCCAGAGATCCCCTGCACAGCATATTTCAGTCAGTGCTTGTCCTTCGCAGATCTGATTCCAGCGTCCGTACAGTCCCGCAGAGCCTGTAGCGTCTCCTCCGACGTGTTACTAGGCATGAGGACCACGCGCAGCTTGCCACCGACCAGTCGCAGGTCGCGGAGCTGCGATGGAAGAGAGAGAGAAGCCACGTGTTGCAATAAACTAGTTAGAGAGGGGCGGAAGGAAGCGTAAAGAGACAACACGGAGGCAGCGTACGATGGTGGTGGAAACGGGCTCATCCAGCGTGTTCTCCTCGGCCGAGGGGAGGCTGATGCTGCCAGAGACCATCTCGATGCCAGCGTCACTGGCCTTCTTCTCTTCCGACATGTTGATTAGAAAAATGACTTTACGTTTCTGCAGGGGCGAATATTCTGGTTGGGAAATTGACAATAGAAAAGGTAAAATCAAGTTCGCTTGAAGCTTGGTTGCGTTTACGGTACATTGTAAACACAGTGGGGGTTGATGACGCACCTCTTGGCTGCGATTATTTTTTGGACAAGTCCTCCGGAGAGTGATAATACAGTTCAGTATGCACCTGTACAAACTAAAGAGCACATAAGTACAGTGCATGCTCTCCATGCATGGAACTTATCTCAAACTGTCTATTGAGTGGCCAACATTTTGAAGAGCTGTGTATTAAAGAGTTAATAGCACTCGAGGTGGATGTACCACTAGCGTTTCACCGTGGTGCTCACAACCAACCATGGTCGCAAAATCCATCGAAGTCCGTCCCCGTATCCGCGCTGTTTGCGACTCTCCATCCATCCATCAACCCTTCTGTAGCCAAAGTTCTTGAATATGAGGTTGTTCGTTTGCAAATATTTCTGAGACGCTCTTCTTGGGTAATCTTTTACGAGACGCGATTGGCTGATAGTCGCTTGTCCGTGTTGCACACTTGTCATCTGGCCTCCACAACAGGCAGACACTTCCTCACTTCTCCAAACGTCCCGATGGGCTGCGCGTCGAGTAGCGAGGCCTTCCAGCCGATCCCGGACAGCTATACCTCCATCGGTGCGTGGACGCTAGTGACGCGCCGCTAATGACTGCAGTTCTAACGTTGTTAAATTCAAAAATCAACTGTTCTGGACAATCAAGAGGAAGTGCAGAAAGCTCTTCGGTGAGTGTATTTGGATGATAGATGTAACGGGCCCGGTGATGCTGCCAAGGCCTTATATTGATGGCGGAATGACTATGCTGATGTTGTGGTGCCGGTTAATTGAATAGACAAGTGGGGCTGCAGTCTTCCGACTTGATTATCGCGGTATGTGCATCTCTGACTGAGCTTGTCCTGACAAATTCTAATGTGTTGGTTGTTGTGGGACTCTCTTTGTATTTGGTACAGGTGGACTTCACACAAGCGAACTTGGTATATAAGAGAGTGGGCGTTGTGCGCTTTGGCGTTTATTAGCTGAACTTTTCTGTGTTTGTAGCTGAAGGGAGAACACACGTTCGAAGGACGCTCGCTGCACTACGTTGACAAGACTGGACGCGTGCAAAACCCTTACCAAGTACGCTGCTGTTCAAATTATATTGTCTATTGACAAACCTGAAACTGACGTGGAACTTGTTTTCTAAAGACGGTAATTTCAGCGATCACTCGTGTGTTTGAGCTGTTCGACGACGATAATTCCATCCCGGCGTTTGGCTACGGAGGGTATCCCGAGCGACCATTTGAAGAGCGATACTTTCCTTTTGTCGAGGGCCAAGGGTGCGAACTGGATGACGTATTGCAGCGTTATTTCGCAATTGCTTCCTCTATGGAGCTCAATTCCTCAGCCAGCTTCGTACCGGTGATCCATGAAGCAATCAAGACAGCAAAGAAGACTCGCCGGTACCACATCTTGATTATCATTTCCAACGGCCACATTGACGACCCTGCCGTCGCCCGACGGGCTATCGTGGAGGCGTCCGAGTACCCAATTTGTACGTGACCTACGGCTCTTACTGTTGTGTTTGACGTTGATACTGACATTTACAACTGTAAAATGACTAGCGATTGTCATGGTTGGCGTTGGCGATGGCCCTTGGACTATGATGAGAGAGTTCGATGATCAGCTTCCTGAGCGTCGGTTTGACAACTTCCAGTTTGTGAACTACAACACGATTCCGAGAGGAAACCTCAACAACCCAGACGGAGGATTCGCTATGCAGGCGTTGATGGAGATTCCAGGTATGATGTCATTTGTCTAAAACAGTTTGAACCTGCGTTTTAGGGTTTCTTACACTGTGTCACTCTTTTGCAGAGCAATACAACCAAATTCGAGAGCTCGGGCTGATCAAGAACTAGCATGACTGACTGCCAGTCATTGACTTCGTAGTGATCAATTTCCTTCACCACGTACCGATAACGTTTACGTACTGTACATATTGCCCGGCTTGAAATTTAACAAGTGGATAAACCACAGGTAACATCGCCTTTCGAAAACTTCTACAGATGAGTCACTGCTACAGTTTGTGTGCAGCACACAAGCTGAACTAGCAAAATTGCGACATGTGGGATTTTTTTAGTCGCCAAGTCGAAGCACCAAAGCTGCTCCTTGACATCCTTGCGCGCGGCCATCCGTTGACATTGCCGCGGTCACGTCTTTAGAAGCCGAACGTGCTGTACTACATAGCGAAGCGAAGCAGCACTCCCCCACCACGGTCCCTCGGCTGGAACGCAACGTCATGAATGACAACCTTAGGCGTAGATGCTGGTGTAAGTCTTGGTGAGACTCTTCTAACTCTGCTGGTGCTTGGTGGCTGCTGAGACCATCCACCATGGAGAAGAGCCTCTGTCTGTCACATTGGGCTGTTGCGCAAGGCCATCGCGACCAAAGCGACAATGTAAACGCAGATCCACACGCAATCGGAGCAACAAGGTATCAGTCTGAGGTCAGCGTCTCCGGCAGATGGCTCTGTGCAATAGCCTGGACGCCATAGGACGTGGCATCACCTGTCGCGCCGCTGCAGCCTCTTGCAGGGCGAAGCGGACGCAATTGCTCATTCCTGAATTCGCCTCATTCCAAGCACTTCAGTCCAGTCTCCTTCCAACGACCATGTCTGCTGCCCCGCGCACCGTCAACACCTACGCCGCCATGGAGAAGTCCGGCCAACTCAAGCCGTGGCAGTACACGTCGCGTCCGCTGGGCGACGAGGACGTGGAGATCAAGATCTCGCACTGCGGCATCTGCGGCTCGGATGTCCACACGCTCGACAGCGGCTGGGGCCCGACGGTCTACCCCGTTGTGGTTGGTCACGAGATCGTCGGTGAAGTGACTGCTGCAGGCCCCAAGGTGTCCAACCTCGCAGTGGGTGACCGTGTGGGCGTTGGCGCTCAGGTCTGGTCCTGCCAGAACAAGGACGCGGACAAGCCGTGCGTCGACTGCGCCGACAAGGTGGAGTCGTACTGCGACCGTGCCGTGCTGACGTACAACGCCAAGTACGAGGACGGCGCTCTGGCTTACGGTGGCTACGCGGACTACGTGCGCGTGTCGAGCGCCTTCGCCTTCAAGATCCCCGAGAACATCCCGTCGGATGTCGCTGCTCCTCTGCTGTGCGCCGGTGCCACCGTTTTCTCGCCATTGAAGCACCAGGGGGTCAAGGCCGGCGACCGTGTCGGTGTCATTGGCATTGGCGGTCTCGGCCACCTGGCCATCCAGTTCATCCGTGCTATGGGCGCTGTGCCTGTGGCCTTCTCGCGCTCATCCAACAAGCGTCAACAGATTCTGGACCTTGGTGCTGCCGAGTTCTACAACTTGAGCGACCCGGAGGATGCCAAGAAGGCTGCCAACTCAGTGCACACGCTGATCTTGACCGCTGACGCCAAGGGCATGCCGTACAACCAGTACTTGGGCCTCCTGCGCAAGCGTGGCACGCTCGTGATGCTTGGTCTGCCTAACGACGAGATCCAGTTCCTGCCTATGTTCGTGGTTGGCCGCGGCATCCGCGTGGTGGGTAGCCTCATTGGCAGCATTGAGGACATCGAGGACATGCTCAAGCTCGCGTCGGAGAAGAACGTACGCCCGATCATCCAGAAGCTGCCCATGGCCAAGGTGAACGAAGGTATCACCATCATGCGCGAGGGCCGTGCTCGTTACCGTGTTGTGCTTGAGAACTAAGCCGGTTCCTATAGAGTAAGAGGGCAGCTAGTTTAGAGTCCAAAGACTAAATACAAACGTTTTTGATAAACAACAACGATTCTTGACCGTCATTTTGTAGCTCAGCTCAATGTTGCCCGTCGGTCGTTGTTACGTCCAACTTGGCATGTTTCCATGTTGTTTTTGCCGAAGAAACCCCAGTCGCTCATGTCAAATTGCGTCAGGGAACTGCGTGCAAAATCCTCCGCTTCCACCGGCTCAACTATCGAATGCAGCACTTGGCACGCTTGGTCAATGGCTGCCGCAAAAAATGAAAATTGCCACTCTCTGTCACGGATCGCAGACTGGATCTGTTCTACCTGAAGTTGAAGTAACCCGAAAGCACACGAAGAAGTTGGGCTATTCAAGACGACGACGAGGCTTGTTCCTCCAGTGGGGGCGTCGCTCCAGTCGAGAAGACAGCATTCTCCGGATAGAGAGCTCTTCGTTGCATTGACCAATCACGAGTGATTATGCTAACGAAAGATTACGATGGATCAAGTAATCTATCGACAGGGTCAAGCAATCTTCAATAACTGGACGACAACGCAGTCATTCTTCCTTTTGAGCGAGGCGCTATTAATACGATGAAAGCGCAGCACGTGGGTCTTGCAGTCCTCTGTGTGGTTCTGAGTCTACTGCTTGGTGGGGTTTCCATCCCCTCACTATTCCTCTCGGAGCTTAGCGCACAAGTGGAAAACAACATCAAGCAGGAGATGGCAGCCCCTTCCAAGCACGCACTCGTCATCGGCGCTTCTTCTGGGATCGGCCTCGGTGTCGCGAAGACTCTGGCGCCTATCGTGTCGAAGCTGACGCTTTGCTCGAGGTCGTACCCTGAAGAGCTACTGAGGAGCATCAAAGCGGACAACCCGAACGTTGAGGTTGTTCATGAGAAATTGGATGTGTCGCTGCTGCACGAAGTTCGCAAGTTTACTACCAAGCACGCCGAGACGCAGTTCGACTGGATCGTGATGAGCCCCGGTATTATGACGCTGAACGACCGGACGGAGACATCTGAAGGTCTCGACGTGAAGATGGCGACGCACTACTACGGACGGTACGCGATTCCCTTCTTCTTGTGTTTTGGTTTCTTCGCAATACTTATATCATTTTTCGTACAAAGATTCATGCTGATCCACGACTTGTTAGAGGGATTAAATCGCCCTGGTGTGCATGTTCTTAACGTTTTGGGCGCTGGCCACGGCGGTGAAGTCGATTTGAACGACCTTGACTTGAAGCACACGTATTCTGGCAAACGCTGCGCAGAGGCAACTACACAGTACTCGTACGTTTCTGGACAATTGGTTACCTTTCACTCTGTATATGACTCAAAGACTATGGTTTACAGGGACCTGATGGCACAAGCTTTATCGGAGCATGCCCCAAGCGCCTCCTTCATGCACGCGTCTCCAGGGTTGGTCAACACTGGCTTGGCGAAGGGCCTTCCGTGGTTCTTGAGACTTCCGGCAACTGGAGTTGCTGCTGTGTTTGGCCGTTCGCCTGAAACGTGCGGGAAGTACATGGTGTCTGCGCTACTGAACGACGAATTCGAATCTGGATGGAAGTTGCTCGACCAAAACGGAAAGGGGGTGCCAACGACTAAGTATCACACGAAAGAGGCCAAGGACGCTGTCTGGAAGCACACACTCCAGACTATCGACGCTATTGTGAAGCAGTAACTTTGTTTTCACGGTTACGAAGGAAGGGTAACGATATCCTGGCTACCGGTAGTGCTGAATACAGTTTGATTCATATCTAATTCCACGGTGTTTGCCGTGGCTTTCGAGTAGCTGCAGCTGTATTTTATACCGGTAGGCATCACCTCACTTGTGATGATACGGAAACTGTTTCTATGTTACTGTATTGGTGATGTGTTCAAGCGGCAAGACATCATTGATGTCGCGCCGATCGGTGCAAATCACTCTTACCCACCTACACGTGTACCTACTAGTACACGTTTATTATACCTACTTCGTACTGGTCACCAGCATCATTCATGTGTAGATTGGCGGTCTGGTCTCCTGTTTTGCACCTCAAAAGCCATGGGAATGGAGATTCGATGTGCGATGTGCTCACTCCGTACATGTGTGCACTTGATCGATGCCCGCAACTCTCCCCCTTCTCAATGCATGCCCAGTCACCAGGTCGCGGTACACGTTCTCAATCTCCTCACTCCACATTTTGCTACACAGCCACGAGAAGCAGCGTGCAGTAGCCATGCGTGCGCTCTGTGTTATCTTCTCGGTTATGCTGTTTCTATTGGGGATTGATGCCAGTTCACTGCTCACCAAGTCCGACTCCGACTCCGCTTTGACTCACTCACACCTCGGATTGACAAAGACAGCAATTTCAAAAAGATTGTTGCGGACTTCGCGCGAAGCAGTTGAACAAGAGGCTGACGCTGAAAGGGCTGGAACAACCAACGTCTTGGACGACATCGTCGCCAAGGCGATGCAACTGCTGAACAATAGCCCGGAAGACGTTTTCAAGAAATTAAAACTGGCGAAAACGGATCTCCGGAACAACGCCGTGTTCGAGCAGTGGCTTCAATACGTGTACAAGTTTCGAGCGGCAAAAGGGGAGGACAAGTTCACCGACCAGCGATTGTTCAACTTGTTGTGGGACATCCACGATCGTGCTGACGATCTCGTACCGCTTTTCCAGTCCCTAACTCACGTCCAGGGCATGAAAGGTCTCGCGCGGACGATGCAGTTCCATTTGTTTGAAGCATCGCCGCAAAATACCCGCAATTTGATGAACAAAGCGTGGTTGCAAGGTCTCGATACCCCTGACGATGTATTCCACATCTTACTTCTCGAGAAAAACGCCTTGGACAGCGAGCAAAGGTTGTCTCAGTGGCTCAAATTCGCAGAAATGTACAAGACGGAGAACAAAATATCGTCCTGGAAGGCCGAATTGAATCTGATGCTGAAGGCTCCACACGAGAAAGAGACGGACCTCGGAATAGTTTTTGAATTGCTCAAGAAACCGAAAGACACGCAGACGTCCGCTGCGAAGATGGAGGCGCAACTTTTTAAGCGGTGGGTCAAGACAGACACGATGACGCCCGACAAAGTTGGGGTCATGCTTGCGAGTCCGACTAATACAAACTGGAAGCGTATTTTCGAGTGGCTGCCGGTCACAGACCCCAGGTACAAGCTGCTTGAAGCATACACAAAGGCGTATGCAGCAAGCCGAGGAGATGAAGTGTTCGAGAGCGTGGAGAAGATATTCGCTAAGTACCAACCAGTAGCTGCTCTTGAGAGGGCAATCAAGGCCTAGTTTTGGGGTAGCTGTGTATTCTCTTTTGCATTTTTTAATACTTCGACGTATTTTATAAAGATCGACGTTAATTCTCGAATTTTTCATGGATTGTCGAAGTTTCAAACCTGTTAGGTACATTGTTAGGTCTCAATGCCCATTTTAAAATCAAAATCACCTATTTCTAGCCTGTACCCGGACTTCTATTTATTAATGTCCCCTCGTATCCGATCGGTTTTAACGAGGGGGCTTATAAATGGGAAAGGGCTTTTATACAAAAGTCATCCACTTGGACTCCAATTTCAAAAGAAAAAAAAAGCAGTAAAATATGAAAAGTTCCTCGCTCCGCTCGACTTGGAATCCCCCTCCCGAAGTGTTCACCCAGTCAAGCATCTCTTTCTTTCTGTGGAGTGGAATGCCAGTACTTTTGGATTATTACAACCATTATGCTGCCATGATAAAAGTTACGATGTGGTTTCCAGGGCGAACTCATCAGTCCGGGCGAGAACGATGTCCGTTTCTAGGACGAGGCACTAATAATAGTCCGGGCTTCTATGAAATCATTTACAAGACCGGGTTTTTATTTGGTACAGGGCTTTTATACTTTAACCGGTGAGTTGATTTGGGCACCGGGCTTTTATTTCCTACGGGGCTTGTAAACGGTAAAATCCGTTAGTGTAGTCTGTTCCTTCTCGATTAGTACAAATTCGTACGACTAATACAACAGTTTACGGCCAAGTAGTTTTCAACTTTGGGAGTTAAGTAATCGCCCACAGGCCTCTCGTTTGCGCACCGCAGTGCTCTGCGTCGTTTTGGACCCCATTTCCTCACTATTCAATCCTGAGTCTAAAGCTCACGTCCAGCAAAAGATGGTAGCGCCGCCCAAGCACGCACTCGTCGTTGGTGCTTCCTCTGGCATCGGTCTCGCTGTTGCAAAAGAACTCGCGCCTATCGTCGCCAAGCTGACCCTCTGTTCGAGGTCGTACCCTGAAGAACTCCTCAAGACAATCAAGGCAGGCCATCCCAATGTTGAGGTAGTTCACGAGAAACTGGACATGTCGTTGATGCACGAGGTCTGTAAGTTCACTGCAACACACATGGATACGCCGTTCGATTGGATCGTGATGAGCCCCGGCATCTTTAGCATGGACGGCCGAACGGAGACCTCCGAAGGTCTTGACATTAAGATGGCGACGCACTACTACGGCAGGTGAGCAGCTTCCTGGACAATTATTCGGAAATAATGGTTGTGGTAACAGTCCACTTGTTTAGATTCATGCTGATCCACGACTTGCTGGGAGGCCTTAACCGGCCTGGAGTTCGCGTTTTGAACGTGCTTGGTGGGGGTCAGGGTGGCTACGTGGACGTTGAAGATCTCGATCTAAAGCACACGTACTCGCCCAGACGCTGTGCTAAGGCCACGATGCAGTACTCGTACGTTGCTGAGCTGTTAGTTGGTGTATGACTGTTGTCACTCATATCTTTTTTGAAATTCAGAGACCTAATGGCCCAAGCTTTTTCTGAACGAGCTCCGAATGCCTCGTTCCTTCATGCTTCGCCTGGATTCGTGAGTACTGGAGTGGCAAACAACGCGCCATGGTACGTGCGCCTGCCGTTTAAAGGGCTTGCTTCGGTATTCGCTCGGACACCCGAGATCTGTGCCAAGCACATGGTGTCGGCTCTGCTTAACGACAACTACGCAACCGGCTGGAAGCTGCTTGACCCGAACGGACAGACAGTGTCAGCGACCCAGTACCAGACAGAAGAACTCAAAGACACGGTCTGGAAGCACACCATCAAGACTATCAACGACATCCTGATGCAGTAACACGGCAATAAGAGTTCATTTTTGCCCATTTCATAGATCTACCCATTTTTTCATTCTCTTACCGATACCGGTTTTAATACCGGTATTGCAGCTGTTTACATGTGCCCATTATTTGTGTCTTTTTCTCTCGTCCATCAAAAATCAAAAAGCACCCGGAAGCATGAGTGCAGCCGAGCAGATCCAGAGCCTTATCAGCTCCCTCGAGAGCGACCTGGGCATCGAAGCCAACGCCCCCATCGGCAATGAGAAGAAGGTGAAGGAGCAGAAGCCTAAAGACCAAAAGGCCAAGAAAGCCAAGGCCCCTAAGCCCGCCAAGGCCGCCAAAGCCGACCCGAACCAGCCCGAGATCACCAAATTGGACATTCGTGTGGGCCAAATTGTCAAGGTCTGGAAGCACGAGACGGCCGACAAGCTCTACTGCGAGGAGATCGACGTGGGTGAGGACGAGCCCCGCCATATCGCCAGCGGATTGGTGCACCACTACTCCCTCGAGGAGATGCAGAACCGTCGTGTTCTGGTGCTGTGCAACCTCAAACCGCGTAACCTCGTGGGCTTCCGTAGCCACGGAATGGTCATGTGTGCTGCGGTGCCTCTTGAAGACGGTAAAGAGAAGGTGGCCTTTGTCACTCCTCCGGAAGATGCTAAGATTGGGGAACGTATCACGTTTGAAGGGCTCACGGGAGAACCGTTCTCCCCTGCCCAAGTGGAGAAGAAGAAGGTGCTGACGGTGCTGGGCGACGACATGAAGACGGACGACAATGGAGTCGCTAAGTGGAAGGAGCACGTGTTCGGCACGTCAGCTGGACCTTGCACGGCTCCTGTGAACAGCGGAGTCATTAGATAAGCAGACGGAGGAGAACAGCTTGTTCCTTTACTTGACAAAATGGTGCAGTGACTATGGATCTAACTAGTTGCGTTTACGTTTGGGTCGAGAACTCACAGCTTCAGCCTTGGCCTTGGTCTTCTTCTTGGCTTTCTTCTTGAGTGGAAGTCGCACAACTTCTTCTTCCTCCTCTTCTTGTTCGTCCGCTTCTTCTTCTTCAACCTTGGAACTTTTCTTCTTCTTTGATTGAGCTTTAGCCTTCGCCTTTGCTTTTGCCCTGCGCCGAGAAACGTTCACTGTTGGTGGCACCTCTTCGTCAGAGTTACTGGCAGAGTCGAAGGCTTCTGCAAGGTCCTTCTTCATACGGCCTTCTAGGTCTTCTTGTGAGAAACTCTTCTTGGTGCGACCTTGGGGCTTGTCGACCGAAGGGGACTTTGCTGTCACGTGCCAGTTATCGTTGGCTGCATGGCTCTGGCTGGGGGAGAAAATCAACGTCGAGGTCTCGTCAGATGCCTGTCGACGAGCTTCTTCGCTTGAGACTTCACGCGGCTGCACACTGCGAGAAGGTGTCGGCGTTGAGGGCAAACTTTGTCGTCGCCGACCACCAGATCCGCCCTTTTCGTCACTGCGTAGGCGCACAGGAGTGTGACTTGCCTCCACAAGTTCCTCCTGTGGTGTTTGAGGAGCGCGAGCAGTTTTGCTAGGTGTTGTTTGTGGAGACATCGGCGCCGTTTGATCGTCTACTGCGTAGGCCATGCGGCGTGCTTGCTGCTTCTGCTGTTGTTGCTGCAAGTCAAGTTGCCGCAGATCGTATTCCACTTCCATGGCCATTTGCGGGTCTGTGTTCATAAAGATGTCTTTCACTTCCTGGCGGTACATCTTGAACAGTTCGCGGATGTAGTGGAGCAAGTAGCGAGTCAAGGGACTGTGCTTTGCCTCGAGCGTGTGTTTGAGGCCGATCAGCACGGGCACAACGTTCTCGAGGAAGTTCTTCTTGGACATCTTGGACAGCAGTTTCCCTTTTGCTGCTGCAATTTGAGAAGCCACATTGGTGTTTGCTCCAGCTGCCGCTTCTTCTCCTTCCCCTTCATCGTCTTCCTCATTTGAAGATGTGAGCTTAATCTCTGGTGAGCACAAAATTGCGAAAGTATCCTTCAGAACTGCCTCCACGCAGTGGTCCGTGATCTGAGACGGGTTATCGCACAGCGGGAGTGTGCCATCCATGACTTCCTCTAGGACTTCGGTGCAGAGTTTCATAGAGATTTGCAGCTTCTGCTCGTCCGTCATGTTCTCCAACAGGAAGTTGTAAAGTTTTGCCCGTCGGGGATAGAGCGCATTGCCCAGTAACGCAAGTTCGCGTGTGCCCTCCTCCTCGAAAGGCTCTGAAAACTTGATTTTGTCGCCTTGGATTCCGTTGAAGACAAAGATCATCTCGATAAACTTGTTCGTAAAGATGTGTGGAGACTTTTGCAATAGCGGCCCACAAAGCACGTGGCGGGCCAGATTAGCGAGTTCCTCGTCTTCGTCAACTGCTGCTCGAAGGAAAAAGCGCAACAGCGACTCGCGCCACTTGATGTAGTCCTGCAGGATCAATTGCGAGAACAGCAGCAGAGTATTGCGTCGCAATAAGCGACTCTCGTCCAGCAACGATAAAGCAATAGTCGTCATGTAAGCGTCCACAAGCGATGTGTAGCGAATACAGAGATCGCCCAGAATCAACAGTATGTTCGATCTAATGTCTTGCTCCTCGCAGGTCCGCAGCTCGCGAATAAACATCGTCATACACTTCTTGGCTAGATCTCCGTCGCGTAAGCACAGCTTGCCTAGCGTTACGAAGGCACAGACACGAACAGGAGTCGGGAGTGGAACAGGGTCCGAGATAATAGAAGCTGTATCATCTTCATCATCGATCGGTGTTGTGGCTTGAGAAATTGACTGGTTGATGGCATTGCTGTTAGGGACAAACTTCGGGGGCAAGAAGAGCTGCACGAGCGACTTGAGACTCGAACTAACGGGCAGAAGCGCGGCCTCGTTACTCTTCTCAGCATCCTTGTCAAACTCGAGTAGAGCCACTTCACCAATAGAGATTAGTTGCTTCTGCAACATTACTGTCTCCTCCTCCACGCTGTCTGGGCTGCTCTCAAAGCATTTGCGAAGGCTTGTTTCACACAAATCGAGGAGCTTTTTCCCCCACGCAAAGCTGATGTCGCGACTTTTGTCAGAGGAGGGAGCCTTAGCCTTACAAATACTGTTCAGCGCAAGGATACCGTCAGCGATGACATTCAGAGGGATGGCAAATGAATGCAATGAAGCCAAAATGCCGTCAGCGATCGACTTGGCATCCTGTGCATCAATTACTGTTGAAATCGCGGCAATCACGCGCAAGATACGCTTTGACCCATCATTGAACTCGATCGGCAAAGCCTGGTCCTGTAGTTTGTTCCAGCACTCGACGACGATGCTGAGATTTTGCTGCTTACCCTTTACCGTTTCAACAAGATGCCCTGAGTGCGCCAGCTCCTCCAAAACAATCCAGCTGAAGCCCCAGTAGCGAGTCAAAAGACGCCGTGTTGCTTCGTCCTCCGTTTCTTCTTGAACCTGTTCTCCGGAGCTGTATGGACTGATACTTTCTTGAATAGCGAACACACATGTCTTGATAATCTTCTCGACATCAATCTTATCGCTCTTGATAAGCATTCGCAAGGCCTTCTGTAAACAGCGAGCCATGACTCCATCAAGATGCGATACTTGCATCCAAACACAGTCAAGAGCTCTGCGCACTGTCGTGTTGCGGCGTGAGTCGTACCACGACAAAACTCGGTCAAACACAACTCTTCCTGCCGCTTCCAATGCGCAAGATTGCACGCTTGTCTCAGGGTCAACACACAGCGGCAGTACACCAAGATTCCACAACTTCTGGGCTTCCTCATCGCGGGGAAACTTGACCAGGATCGCCGACAACGACTTGACAGACTGCACACGAACAACAACCGAGGAGTCTGTGCATCGTGAATGGATGTCAAAAAGATCCTTTTTAGACGAAGCGTGAACGGAGTCTCCTGAGTGCGCCGTCAAGAGAGCCTCCAAAGCGTGTACTGCTGCTTTGCGTACGAACGTCTTGTCGTCCACCAAACGTTCACGAAACAGGTCAATTAATCGCTGCATAAGAGGTGTTTCTTCGAGAGTCTTGTTTCCTTGGTCATCGAAAGCGGTTTCATACAGAAGCTTTTGTAGTGAAGTCGCAATCGCCTCCGATCCATTGTTCTCGTTCATTTGCACGTCCATGGCATCACCATCGGTGTTCGCTAGGTTAGAAAGACCGAGAGTTAACATGGACGAAATACCAGCAATTGCCTTCGTACGAACTTGAGACATCTTGTCGCGAGCTCGATCAATAAGCACTTCGAGTAATGGCCCCACACCCGAGTACGGGATGAGAGATTCTGGTAACTCGTTCTCCTTCACCATCCAAAACCTAGCGTCGACCACGAAGCGGCTAATGAGCTCCACCGCGAACTGGCGATACTTGAGCTTGGTGTTGCGAGAATAGCTGGTCAGGAATCTTGTCAGCCTTACGCACTCTTCATCACGAAACTCGCTGGGCCTCTCTTTCTCTTCTAACGCGCTTTCGCGTCTTCCAGCCATGACGGACGAGAAAACGTACGTCAGCACACGTTGCCGCTCATCAGCGAGACCCGGAGCCTGGAGACAAATGTTCTGTATCAAGCCCAGCAGCATCAAAGAGTTCTCCTGTCGTGCAGTTCCCTCAGCGTCATCCTCTTCACAAGTTTTAGCTGCAATTCGCTGGATTCTAGTGATGACATCAATCGAGAGCTTGTGAAATTTCAACGACAACCGATTCTCCTTCGCCACTGACTCCTGGAACGTCACACCTGGAATATAATAATGCAGAATCACACGTCCAATCTGTAGTGGCTCTCCGTGCGTCCCACTCACAAGAGCCTCTAGTATCTGGATCGTCCTATTCATCGTAGCCGATGCAGTACCTTCATTTTCAGGTGGTAAAGCTGTTTGCAACGCAATTGCCGTTTCAATTGTCGGCACAATCGACTCCTTACTGGCTGAGAGTGAGAACCCGTCCAGAAACTGCACCAACATGCCCATCAGCTCCAGCCCGTAGGCCGTCAGCATCTGCTGCGTAGCGTGACTGTCCTCTTCACTCTCATCACTGCTCTGCTGCCTTCTAGTTGTTCGTCCACGGCGTCCTTTCCTCCTCTGAACGGCTGCTGCATTCCCTGTATCCTTCGCTGCCATCAGTACAATCCACTTTTTAAGCGTATCCAGCACCTGTCGATACACGTAGGGCATGAATAATCCGTAGGCCGAGCCTCCAGGAAGCTGAAGCCACGCCAAATACGCTTTGGCAGCCACCAGAGCCTTCAGAAGAGCGCTCCGCTTCTCCGTGTCTCCCATGTTAGGATACACGTCTCGAACATTCACGACGGCTTGTAAAAGCGCAAACAGTGAGCGATAGACTGCCTCGCTATTTTCGTTGCTTTCCTGTTGCGGTGCCACGGCTTCTATAGCCTCCTGAGATGCGAAGAAGCTCCATAAATCGTCCTGACGCTTCAGATACTTAGCAAAAACCTTGTCCAGAGCGCGCAACTGGCGACGCGACACGTTGTCCGCCCATTCCTCGCGTACTGCAGCGGTGCCGCCTGTGTCGAACAGCGACGCGATGGCGTGTTCAGGCACAGATCCCAGAGCCAGAGGCTGCAGCACGCGCACCAGCTCCTTCTCCATCACTTCCAGTGCGGAATGGTTTTTGGCGGGAGGTTTTTGAAATGATAGTGTAACCCGGTAACCCACACCATACTGAAAGGAAGGTATATTATTGTCTAAGGTTACGCATTCTAAAGAGACAAAAATAGTATGTGTGGACTATTTTATTCCACTTCAACACTTCTTGATGGACAAAGGAGGCATTTGCCAGTGCCGCCTCAGAATGATGTTCAACGATGTGCTTGCAGTGGCGTATCTGGGTGATGAAGACTTTCAGGTATTCTTCAACAAGTCTTGTAGATGTAACTTCCCGGTATTAATACTCCCAGTGAGAGCTCGAGGAGCTTTGCCGTGTATTACTTCTCTTTCTTATGCCATTAGCTATCGTTGGAAAGCCTCTTAACAACCCAAGCATGTGTCTTATCACTTCAACTTGAGAGCCAATGCTAGCGCTACATCCCGCATCGTAGCTCAGCAAGCGAGGCGTATAGTGACATCCGTTTGACGGGAGGCAGAGCAATGAACCGGGCTGTGAGCTTCTCTGCAGCGTCGAACTCGCCCCTCCGGACGTGGATATTGGCCACCGACTCGATGAGGTCTAGGCCGAAAGCACGAGCAGCTCGGTTAGTAGTCTAACAGAAAGTCGAAAGAAATAGTAACATGTACGCACATGGATCTGTCGGCGACGCAGCGAGCATCTCTTTGAGTAATTTGAAACGGAGGTCTGTCAGACTAGCAAAATCTCACTCAGTCCAGTAAATGTACAACAAGGGCAGGTGAACGTACTGTCCCAAACTATTGGTGCTCCGAATTGCAAATGTGATGTCATCTGGGCTCGCCAGTGTCGGGTCTTCGATGTATTCCTGTTCACGCAGAATTCTGCTGGACGTCAATTCAAAACAACTAATCTCGAATATCTGTAGTTACTGCATACAAACCTGTCCACATAAGCAAGGTCCTTCAGTCGGTCCTCTGGAAGCGCGAGATCGATAAACTTCGTCAACAGACCTGAATCAACAGACATAGTTGTAAGCGTTTTGTTGAATATCGTCTTAGCAATGCCGTACCAACAGCCTCTTGGCGTTGCTTCCGCTGCAATGCTCGCGTGAACAGATAATGAAGAGCGGCTCTCCGCTGCAAACAGCGACAATAACGTTGGAATTTGTAGGCACTTCTGCATTTGTCCACGTACCCGTAGCCGCTGCTTCTCCAGCGTTTCCTCCAGCATTTCTGGGGGTATCCGAGCGAGGTCCTTCTCCTTCATCACCCGACACGCGGCATCATAGTTCTCAAGGCATCTCGCTGTGTCGCGAAGGCGATCCCAAAGACGAGCGAGCTGCGAGAGACCAGCGTCAGAGCATTTTCTAGTCACCAACCCATTACCATCCATCTCACCTTTAGGTTTGCCACATAAGGGTCGAGCATTTCCTTCCGGTCCAGCCTCACCTGTCGAATCTGGTCCATGAGCTGCTTGAATTCCGTCGCAGAGACTCTCTCAGTCCTCTTATTGGCGCCTGACTCCAGTCCTGCCGGTGCTGCTGTACGACTGACATTCTCCGCGTACGACGAGCTCCCAGGACGCACCACAGCTGGCGCCGAGGCGTCCAACTGCGCCAAGTGGAGACGCAGCACCGCCACGTCCCTATCGCGGACCGCTTTGGCGCGTTGAAGTCGTTCATGGCGCTCCCTCCTGCAGACGTGATCGTGCATAAGTTCAAGTCAACACTAGTAGCCTGGGACTACACTCACTTGTCCTTGACGTTCTGCAGCCGCTTCTTCTCAGCCTGGCAATGGTCCTGCAGGGCTCGAATCTGCTCCAATACGGCCGCGCGTTGGTTGTAATGGGTTGCGTTCTCTACAGTGAATGCATGCAGCGTTAGCACCACCAAGTTTGATTTGCATTGTGAGAGGCGCCTCTAACTGCAGACCGGCGTGGAGAGCGATTTTTAACTCGTCCCGAGTGTCCAGTTGCATGAGCCGCACCAAACTTCGAGTGCGATCTCGCTGGGCCTCACGCCGCAGTGTTTCCTGGCGCTCTTCGGCCGTAAATTGGTCATGCCGAAGCTGCAGCGCCGCAGCAATCGCAGACCGGGATGTTGAAGTTGCCATCCTCTTCAAACTGATACTGCACGTGAACCGTCGCGGGAAGCCGCTTCCAACTCATGGAATTGGCAAAGATATCGGAAATACCGACACTAAGGATAGCCCTTTGCCGAGCAGGGCGACACCTATTTACTACTGCATACATGTAGCGGCAACTTGTCGATGGCAAGGGCGACAATGGCGAGGAAACCCGCCGCAAGGCTAAACCTACATGTGTTTATTAATACATGTACCGTATTAGTGTTGGTGGTCTTCTCGACTGGCTTCTCGGAAGTTCAAGCCGTCGGTTCTAAGCCCCACAAGATCGCATACAAACTCCAAGTCATCGCGCATGCGTACGTCACCGTGCGTGTCTGCGTAGCCAATCAGCTCGCAGCGGGATCTTTTCCTTACTTCTCAATGCCACTAACCCCAAGTCTTCTTGTCGTCGATTACTTACAAATCCAGCACTAAAATCGCCGGACCCTTCAAACCGACTTGTCAGTATAACCAGGTACCCCGTCGGCTTCGAAAAAAAGACCAGGCGTCGCTTTCCTACGTCAGCAGCGCCGCTATTCGGCATTTGCCTCCAAACCACTCAAAGCTCCAGCGCAGAGCAGAGCCGAGGCACAGCACGAGCGAACGTCAGCGACATACAGCCAGCCAGTCAGGAACTTAACGCCCCACAGTCTGCCACCGAACAGCCCTAGCAACAGCCTAACAGCCTTATGTCGCTCGAGTACGGGATGCCCATCGTGCTCCCGCCCATCGGGCCGCTCTTCGCCAGCAGCGGGTCCCCCACGGCCCAGTTGCTGACCTACGAGAGCGAAGAGCAGCGCGAACAGTACGAGGAAGACATGGCGCGGTACTTCGGCGTTCCGTTGCCGAGCTTCATCCGCCGCCGACGCGAGGAAGAAGCCGCGAATCTGCGCACTCCCACGAGCGTTCAGCCCAGCAGCGGCTTCCCCACCGCTGGCTTCCCGCCTAACACGTCTCCGGTGAAGAAGGACGGAGCGAAGACCAAGAACGCGCTGCCGTTACTGCAACTGGACTCCCCCACACAGACAGACACGAACGAGACGGAGCACTCGTCTCCTTCCGGGGAGGAGGAGAAGTTACGCGTCAGTAGGGAACGTAACCGACTTCACGCTCAACGCACGCGAATCCGTAAACGGGAGCTGCTCGAGAGCTTGAAGGAGCGCATCGAGGCGCTGCAGGACGAGTACGAACTGCTGAAACAGGCCTACGACTTCCACGCCACGGCCGTGTGTCTGCTGAGACTGGGCAACGTCATGGACGTCCCTTGTGTGCAGAAGCTCGAGCAGGTCGGGGCGAACTCCACGGAGGACAGGGACGAGGACGGACAGCTCTGCGAGACAGTGAAGCCCACGTCCCATGAAAGCGACGGAGAAGCAGACCACGAAGAGGCGCATGAACACGAGAAGGGCTGCGCCTGCTTCGGCAAGGAACAAACCAGCGAGTCCTGCACGTGCGTGGGGGCACAGCTCAACGCCAATGGGAAGAGACCGTATTCCTCCACTGCTACCAACAGCAACATGCTCGTGTGCTCCAAGGAGGAGCGCGAGCGCGTGCGACGTGAACGTAACCGCCTGCACGCACGGAGAGCGCGACTTCGCAAGAAACTCGTTCTCGAGAAAAGCCAGCAGGTACGGACTGTAGCTCTTCGATTTGTAGTTGTCGAAGCGTGTTTTTCTAACTCCTTCTTTGATCTCTCCAGGCTGTACACGACCTTCGCGAACGTAACGACCGTCTTCGCAGTCGCCTGAGCGTGCTGGTGTCTTCTATCTACGGGTCCGAGGCCTGCCTGGACGACCCGGACGCCACGTCATGATCTCAGCCAGGCGTCGAACGCCTGTCATCACCCTCAAGCGCGCGATGGGACGGCTGGATTTTCGACTCGCATCGAGGCAAGTGGTCGGTGCGCGCCGCTCTATCTATCTCTTATGTATCTTTATCTATGGGCCGGCATTTTGACCGGCTGGGGCTGCTTCAATGTAAATACAGCAGCATAGCATTACATTTCCATCGTCTCCTGATCTTGACTGGAGGTTGTAGCTGATGTGAAGCGTCGCACTTACCAAACTGCTCTGATGAGTCGAGCGTTTAAGCTGAAGCTGCCAATATCGTCGTCTCCCGTGACAAAGAGAGCGCCATTGCCAAAGTTACGCGACGATGACGTCCTCAGTAGCGGCAGTGACGACGACGCAGTGGACACGAGCCTGGAAGAGGATCTTCTCCGGGAAGTTCGAAGTACGAGAAGGTCAAAATGCGACGAAATGGGACTTGGTAGCACTAACGTATTCCCATTATTGTGGCTAGTGCTGGTTAAGAAAGAGAAATACTTGGAACAGCTTGAGGATCAACTCCGAAAGGACGAAGGAGATAGTGCTCAAGGACGAAAGTTAGAATGTGAAGACTTGTACGATGATGAAGATGAAGCTCCGTGTGAAAAGGCCCGTGAAAGAAATGAACCACAAGAAGAAACAAGAACAGGGATCACAACGACATCACTGCCCACAGGAAGGACAGGAAAGGTCCCAACTCTCCTGTCAAAAGCTATGGAACACTATCGCGCTTGCTTTGTGGATGTAAATCCCATCCAGCTCCGAGATATTCGTGGCTTGGTTCTTGTGGGCCAAGAGCTACAGATCTACCAGTTGCGTTCGCTGAGCAAAAATCTCTTCCTGTTCAGTGCTTTGCAATCCGTCAACTTGTCGAACAACCAGCTCGACGACTCCAGCAGCAACGAGATCCGTAAGGACGTTCCTTGACCAGATTTCAACCTGGGGGGATAAAGATTAATACGGGGTCTAATGTCCATCTAATCCTTACTCTTTTCAGGTGATCTCATGTGCCGTCCAGGACTACGTGCTCTCGACCTATCGCGGAACTTACTAGGACGACTGACGGCCCGTACAATTTGTGAGAGACTGCGACACCAAGTCAAGCTACTCTCGCTGGATCTCCACGGAAATTTCTTCTTCTTGGATGGAGGCGAGACAGCAAGAGAGACTGCTCGCTTGTTTGCAACAGGTAGACTCGCTTCAAAGACTATGACCATGGATATGACGTTCTAACGTCTCATAGCTGTTGTTGGGAACGAATTTCTCTTACATTTCTGTCTGAGCGTTCCTGATCAGTTGGAAAAGCCCATGCCACTTGGAGATCAATGGGTGGATGCTACTTCACATCGAGAACCGAGCCAAGTGAAGAACAAGAGCAAACTTGTCGAAATCACGACTGCTGCAGCGGAATTCAGCCAACATTTAGCCGAGCAGCTTCAACAAGGGAACAGCCGCAGCAGTCTCCAATCTCTTGGACTGTGTTACGCTGAATTCTCGCGTCGAGTTGTTTTGAACACTGTCAAGATGGCCAACCGACTCACGGCGCTGGATCTCTCGTTCGCGTTCGTCGGCATCCCAGGAGCTCAAATTGTTGCTGCAGCCTTAAAGATCGACGGCTACGCTACACTCACGCGGCTCAATATGCGCTGCAACCGAACGAAATCCATGGGGGCAAAGGCGATCTTAGCAGCTTTACATAGAAACGAGCGACTGACATTCCTGGATTTAAGTCACAACGAAATCCGCCACGATGCTCTTGAAGCTGTGGTCAAGCTGCTAAACGATAACAAGGTCCTTTCTCGACTGGACCTATCGCAGAACGAATTGGTCGGAGGCAAGACGGAGGAAGAGATTCGGACACTGCGAGAAGCAATCGGGAAGCACCGAGCATTGCTGAGTCTCGGCCAACTAAATAGGTAAAAGATGGTCATTGAAAGCGTTTTATTGTACGGAAACTAATACTTAGTTTTATTTGTAGTTTGGGGAAGAATGAAGACTACAAACGAGAGTTGCAAGGCGCATTGGATAGGAACCGCATTGCTGATGACTACGAAATCCTCGACTCAATCAATGCGGTCAGTGCGTCAAGACCCACCGATGAAGCTGCACCGGTAAGAAAGCGTAACCTGCTTAGCACGGTTGTAGAGCTCGGCGATGCAGTATTGTCAGCTACGGTGTGGAAGCGGGAGATCACGAGCAGCAGCCGACTAAGCTTGAAGTGGAGAATGGCAGTGAGAACGAACGTCTCAGTTACAGAGGGTCAAAGCTCGTCCCTTGTGTGGAAGTTGGTCGTAAACCGGAAGTGCGATGTGCGTGGGTCACTAGAAGACAACGCTGCAGTACAAACCCAACGAGATGAACCAGGTAAGAAAAGTTAGAGAACTGGTTAGCCGCCACTTGACATTGTGTGTCGGACAGGATCCCCATACGCTCTGTATTCGGCGGTGGCGTATTGTGACAAGGGTGACACGATCTCTCTTACAATTGAGGTCGCCAACCATACTAAGGAAGTGTACAAAGTGTTTGTCAAAGACATTGCGTTCATCCCGCATCACGTACGTAAACCAGCTCCAAAGTGTGAGTTCCTTAAGTATCTGACAGCTCGTTGCCATTACTTCAGCCTCAAGACCGTCGCCATTTGCTGCTTTGTTTGCCTCCAGGTCTTTCAGCAACACCAATCCAATGGCAAATGAAGAAGCAACGGCGTATGATTTGGTCGTCAAAGGACCGGGGAACAGATCAAGCATCATTCCAATGGGAGGGGGTCGCCCAGAGGGTCTACATCCACACTACTGGTGTCTTTCGCCTGCTCGCCCGTGTACAGTACCCCGATAAGCTTGCAGATACCAACGAGAAGGGGTTGTCTATGATGAAGACACGCTACTGGTGGCAGCTCCAGCGCTCCAGCTGCTGGGACCCTCTCACGAACGATGTCGTGTTTGAAGGAACGTACCTCGACATGTATGGGGTAGTACGAGGTGATCGCGAAGTGGTGTTCTACCTGCCAGCAATGGAGTGGATGGCCGGTGAATACCTTCAGCTTTCCGCCACAACAGCGGACAATGGCGTGAGGCTTCGGGTCATTGACTTCCAGCTTTTCCACGAGGTACCCAAGCCTTATCGACACTTCATTGCGACAGTTCTAACTCCCTTGGTAACGCAGGCAGCTAACTGGAAACGCCAGTCAAAGCTTTCCAGTTTTAACTTCACAGAGTGAGCACTTGCCACTTGAGTCGTCCTTCCTAAGAGAAAAAAAGCCAACATGCCAAAGAATTTTATTTCGAACGCAATTTGGAGGAACAGGCCGATATAGTCTAAAAATTCTTACCAGCGGCTTCTTATAAAACCAGAACCTTCATTCCATTCTAGCAAGATGTGGACAACGCTGCGAAACCAAGAACTAAGCTACGACATGAACGAGGCGATGGTATCGCGGTTGCGCAGTCGCTCCAAAGAACACCCGGACCAAGCGAACCATAGTATAATAGTATTAGGTACTACATGTAGTAAGCATTCTAAACAAGTGGCAAGCCCAGCACGACTCGAATTAATATTGTTGACACGCAATTGCACCAAATGTTACGTAACCCCGGCCTCTACTTTTTATTGACATTTTTGACTGCAAAGAGTAGACCATCAAGATCTTTTACCTTCACTCTGTAAAACTTATTTGCCACACTTGGCGACACGTTCCCGATAAGGCCAGCCCTGTATATATTGCCGGCACAAAAAAACAGACAAATCGTACAGTTGTCGTTCTCACACTTCCAGCATATTATTTTAATATCTTGCACGACAATTATAGCGCAAGTTGCGCTTCAAGCCATCAGCGATTTTAGGAGTGTATAACTAGTTATTAATAGCAATTCTAATACTTGAAGTAGAACCAATACATGGCCTCTTTCACTCCGGAGGTATCTAAGTGTTACCGACCCTCCTTTTGACACTACTTGCCCCCTTTGTAAAAGCAAAATGCCACTAACTGGGAAAGTCAATGTTCACAGTATAAGTATACGTTGAGCCAGCGATACGCAGTGGACAAGTATCCAAGATATCATGGCGTTTCGATCCGCTGGATAACGGCTCGCGACGTCTCCGGGTCCTGGTTTTCTTTCCACCAGGCGCCATTCGCGCAGCCTAAGCATAGCTCAAGTGTTCCAGTCCCGCCCACAGTCTTCGCAACGCGAAGAAACTCCAAGACACCATAGCGTCGCTGCCCGAAGCCGACCGGGAAGGTGAGTCCGTCCCGCCCTTCCACCTGCCGCAGTCTCTCAACGACGAGGACGAGTCCGGCACAGTTCTCAGTCGACGTACCTCGCTTCAATCTCCAACAGCCCCAGCCCAACTGCAGCTTGAAGAAGAGGAGAACTTTCTTCAAGAAGAAGAAGAGATCAAATCGACTGTTTTCGGTGACGAGTCCGCATCAACCACCCCGAATCCTCGATCTCCAAGGGCAAACATGCCACTCCCAGCCCGACAGCACACTGAGCCCAAGCTTGAGAGCGTCTCATGGGCTCTCACAGCCAACATGGAGCCCATCCTCCCCACAACGTCACCTCCTAAGCTCGGTGCACCAGGCACAGTCAGCCCGAGCAAGCGACGGATCACGTACTCAGCAGACGAGATCAGCCCGCACGCCTTGGATCGTCTTGGGGTCAACCCGGACATCTTGAAAAAGGAGAAGGGGATGAAGAAGCTTGGGATCTGCGACGTCGACATTGCCCGCGGCGAGGAGCTGCGTCGGTACACTGGCGTTTCCCAGCTGGAGCCGAGATCCAAAGTCGAGTTCATGTTCGGCTTCAACGACGAGCAATTGCATCGCGAAAGAGCCATCAAGCGACTGGGCACAACAGAGCAGGAGATCATGGACGACTACAGCCGCCGAGTGTCTCGCTTGGGCGTGCCTAACTCACTACCTGTCCAGCTATAAACACGTACGAGAAGGCCCCAAAAACCCACTTCATTTATCCATCCAAACCTCGTACCTTTTATCCATGCTTACATGTACTGGTAGCTGCTCTTGTCGTTCTCCAACTGGTCGAGTTTGTTTCCGAGAGAGATTCCATCACTCACCGTCCCACTTCCGACGTTGCTGTTAGTGCCAGAGTTAACGCCACTAGAGAGATTCGCCACGGAATTGCTTCCTGAGAGCGAAAACGGTGGCGGGTAGCCGCTAGTTGAGCCACTTGGTCGAAGTTGAGCAGAAGAGAAGGACCGATACGTGGATCCTGTCCCTATAGTAGAAGAGACGGAGAAGCTGTGCTGTGAGCTTACGGAGCTCGTAGGCGCTTGTTGCTGCTTGTCCGTGAAGGGCTTTTTCGGTCCACGCGCCGGAGCCTTCGCCTCCTGTTTCTGATACTGCTGCTGCTTCTTTTTGCTCTTGGGTACGGCACGTTGCGTAGCTAAAGCCGCAGCACTTGCTCGCTGCTGCTCGATTACTTGAGTTTGGTTGTCGTCGCCCACAAGCGGCAAGTCCAGGTGTTGGCACTGGCAGTTGCAGTCCGTGACGGGGCATACCGTGTGCGCTTTGAACCAATCTGCCAAGTGATGCGCGTGACCGCCGTGCTTGCAGGACTGGCACCAGGTAAACCACTCCACAAACGGGATACTGGAGAGCTGCGCCAGGTTCTCGTACTCGTGCTTTCCCGTTTTGGGCTCTTTCAGCACTCCTCCATTGTCGGCACTGACGTTGACCACCAATGTGTTCACGGCATCAGCCGTCTGTCTTGAGCGACGATGGGCCAACTCAAAGTACGGGTTCAGAGATCCGAATGGAAGCAGACACAGCGCACATTGCGGCAGCGGCTTTCGACACGTCGGACAGCACGTAAGCTTGGGCTTGGCACGATTCAGCCACGACGAGTGTGAGCCGCCAAGTCGAAGTAAACTGGCCAAGGACAAAGACGCATTGCAGAAATTGCAGCGTACGAACAGCTGCGGTGGGACGGACAGAGTCGAAGGCGCTGAGAGTTCCGCCTGGAGCTCGTCGGCGTCGAAATCCCGGGAAAAGCTGGTGAACCCGTTTAGAAGATCTTCAAGCTGCGAGCGACCAACATCGAAACGGGCTCGTTCATGAAAGAGCTGCCACTGGTTGAGCAAGTCCTTGTAGATTTGAATCCACTTTTCCAATCGAGGTGATTTCGCCACGTAGGAAGACGGCAGTCGTGCAGCTAGCAATGCAAGCGTCTGGACGTCGCCCGTCCTATTCAAGTACGTCTGAAGGAGACAGATGCCGTCAGCGCTGATTCCAGTCACAATGAGTCCTTCCAGACGCCCGTACTGCTCACTTTCTTCTTCGTGTTGAGCGACGAATGCAAGCAATTCCTCAGCTGGGAGATAGCGGCAGGCAAACGCAAGCCGGTCGCTTAAAGGCAGCGTGATATCGTTAAGAATTGCTGAGTAGGCGCCAGCACTTGCAGGCCTCGCTCCTCCGAAAGCTGCCAACCCGTCGACGCTCCCCCATTGTCTTCGACTATTTGGGCGTCGCTGGGGCTGCTGATTACCTCGCATGGTGTTCATGTTCGTTGTATTCGACGATGAAGACGAGTTCGCAACGCACAGGAAAGAAAGCATCGCATGGAAGTACCGAGGGTTTGCTTGAGACATGATCTCGCTCCGCTTGAGCAATTGTTGAGTCATGTTTGACCAGAGAGAAAGCCCTCCCGCACTTGCGATCGATGCAGAGTATCCTGCAACAGACATCGCGATGAGCTGTAACAGGTCCGGCGTATACGGTGACGAGACGCCGACGTTCAGGTGCTGCATCTGTGTCAGCCATGTAGCCCCCTTTTGAAGCAACGTCACAGCTGCGTTCAAGTCCCCATGGAAAACCGCTAGGGCTGCCGCACGAGCGTAGTTGCCGTCCAATTCGCATCGATTCAGAATGTTCTGAAGCTCGTGTCGGCCGTTTTCATTCCACGAGCGATTTCCAAAGTGCGTGTTGTCGTCGTATTGCTTCTGAGGGTTCCAGATACTCGAACTACTTCGGTGCATGTTCCTTCCTGCGGCACTGTCAAGGCCTGGTCCTCCCACACCTGCTGTGGCTCCTTGGCCGTTGTCAGGATCCCAGTTACATGCTAGCAAACCCAACCGTCGTCCAGGTCCTTCAAAGTACTGGCATCCAAGGACTTGGTCGGTCTTCGTCACAGATACGACAGTTGCCACAGGTTCTTCTTCTCTCGAATCCTCCTGAGCAGTAGCAGTGGGCCCAGAAGAACCAGGCTTTGAAGGTTCTCCAGAAACAGCCAGAAGATTCTTTACGCCAGCAATCACAAGCGTATTGGGATCTACTGGCCATCCTCGTAGAGGACCAGCCATTACAGCATTTACAGCACTGTTTCCAAGCCCATTAGTCGTAGAACGCGACTGCTCCACACGTGACGCTCGGATCCGGCGGAGACTCTCAACTTGATCCACCCACAGCCACAAATTACGCAGTTGCCGGCCACGTGGACTCGATTCATTAAACAGCTTCAGATTCTTGGATAGTCCAATGGAATAACCCTGCTTAGCGAGCTTGTACATTTCATTTGAAATGTCTTCTTCGACGCGGGAACCAGAATTCACTTCTTCTTCTAATGTTAAGCGAGTCATTGCCGAGGTCCCCAATCCAGGCCCAGTGACAGCCCCACCAAACAGTAGTTTCCCACAGCCGAACGTAACAGCTCCATGCGACGACAGCGATAGCGGCATAGCATCGTGCACTGAGATGTCTCCAAGCTCACCAGTAATTGACGCTGTCAGCAGCCTGTTTGGGAAGGCTGCCGCTGCAAGCTGGTGCTTCTGCGCGTTGCTGCTCTTGCCCACATTTGTCGCGCGTTGTAGTTGCGAAGGCGAGTCCACGTGCTGCCATGAGAACGACGTAAGCGGTTCGGACGTGTAGCGTCTTCGGAAAGGCTTTTTAAGTGTAGAAGACCCGCTTTCCTGCTTCGTGACATCCCACAACGACACCCATTTCTCCTCTGTAGACGCTGTCACGAGAATACCAGGCTTCGACGGGCACCACGACACCTGTGCGAGATTCTTGCTCGTCTGGTAGAGCGAAAGCAGCGGCCCAGACGAAGACTCCAGCTGTCGGATATCCCACACCTTCACTGGTTCCTGTGGGCCATCGCTGTACGTCGCGAGCATATGCGGTCGATGCTGGTCAAATACGACCCCCAGCACGGCCTTATTGTGTGCTACCACACTCATCGGCGAAGACCCCTTGGCTCTCAAATCGTAGACTCTCAACCACTTGAAGCCTGTTCCTGTAGCCAAACACGTCGGTTGCAGCGGTACCCACGATAGAGCCATCGTGGCCTCGGAATTGGCCAGTTCATGGACTGGTTTCGAGTCTGACGCAGAGAATCCGTTGGATCCAGCTCCAACCCCGACGTTGACACTTCCTCCCGCACTGCTGCCTCCTTTTCTGCTGCTGATAGAGCCATCTTGATCCACGAGACCTTCAATATTACTGCTACTTCCACTGCTAGTCAGTCCTTGGCCCCCTGCAGCTCCCCCCACAGCATTGCTTGTGTTTAAATCCCATACTAGTGTACAAAAGTCACTGCGAACCTTCTCGAAGCCAGCTGCTAATTGGTTGGGCACCGACGGGTTCCAAGCCACAGCGTGACAGGGACGACTGTACTTGGGCAGGAACTCGCGCATGACTCGGGCTCGTGGGTCCTCGAAATCGCACAGCAGCACTTTACCCGACCCAGTGCCAGTGGCAATCAGCAGCGGTTTGGCTTCGAATGGATACCACTGCAGACATTTGAGCTGGGAAACCTTAGCGTTGATACGCACGACGCGGAAGGCGCGTTTGCGCTGCGTAGAGAGCGCTGCAGGCTCGCGCGAGGCGTCTGCATAGTCTCCGGAGGAAGAGGAAGACGTTGTGACCTCGAATAGACGCAGGTTGTCCGCGCCCACGGCGAACAGCGACGCGTCATGCGGAGACCACTCCACTACTGTGCGCTTGATCATCTCGGGTCAATTTTTTTTATTACAATGTCTAATTTTGAACTGATAAAATATATATTTATAAACTTTAGGGAAATTATTAAAATGAGAAAAATAAATTCTTGTGGAATCTTGTTCAGCAAACGCAACGATCTGTAGCTCTTCATTAACAAAAACCAGCGTACGAATATCTCAAGGCTGGGTGGGGCTACATTCCCAAAGCAAGAGTGGCAGTGCTGTAGCTAGTGACAGAAGTTTTTTGAGACCCTCCGTGTCAGCAATGATTTCGTTGTGGAGACTTGTCCTGTTGGTTCGTGTGGCTTATTGTGTTGATGTGAAATTTCCTTTGCCCCGATCTTTTCACGCTTGGGCTCTTCATCTTTATCGTCGACGATAATTCATCGTACAGTTCTTCACATAGTAACTTTCATCGTTCAACTCCATTATTGTGGTTCAAGCCATCAACACTGTTACCTCCTTTTTCTCAGAGTTGATCCTTTAGCTGTTCCCAGCACTACAATGGTCACAACCGAAACGGTTAGTGCGACCAACTCCACCTCAACAGCTTTTGCCGTTCTTGTCCTTCGGGTTTCCAAGAAAAGGTCCTCTTCCAGGTTAGTGTCCACTGAGCCTCCTTGTTGTTGAAGTTGCCTCTAAACGGTATGATTACCTACAGTATTGGCCCTGTCACACATTATATTTAGTTCTTGTAGGACCTCCCTAAGCAGTTATAACTGGCTATCACTATGCTTATAGTGGATTTTAGTATCCTCATTGATTGGTGTGTGGCTAGCTAGCTTCTTTACTACAATGAACTTCACTTCTCCATTTAACGGCTACACCAAACAACTCTTCTTCTACTTCTTCACATTGCTACCAGCTAACCTCGTCATAGGTTATGAGCCCAAGACAAGCACGCCTCAAGCGACGACTTCCCACGACTCATTGGCGCCGAGAATTTCGACGTGTGGAAGACTCGCGTGTGCGCAGCACTCGATGGCAAG
>LGSM01000031.1:0-113768 GCA_001314345.1 Phytophthora multivora | reverse complement strand
ACGGCGCTTGCTTCCTCCCATGGTCCCCAGTGTGTCAATGTATGTCTCTTCACAACCAGTGGAGCTCAGTTTGCAGTTAGATTGTGGTGCAATCGGTAACGTTTGTGTAACAGAACTATCTACTACCACCGGAAAGATAACATTTAACAGATATGTTAGATTCGGTGGTTGTAGACAACAGATGATACACTTATCGCCACCGTTCCAATTAATACATCACCTGAGTTGTGTATAATTTCCCCGACCGTGAAGAAGACCATGGCGTTATCTCCGAGGTACGCGCGCGTGGGGGCGGAGGAGAGCCGCGATGACCTGGCGCTAGTGCGTCACGGCAGTGGCAAGTTCTCTCCGAGCGACCTGCCACGTTCACAGGTGGCGCAACGCAGTTTTACGACCGAGGACTTACCCAGCGCCAAGTCTTTGGTGGCCACGTCGGACGCCGTGGTGGAAACCAAGGAGCGCTCGGGCTCTGACATCTTCGAGAGCAGTCGGATGGCTATTATCAAGGGAATTCAAGGCGTGGGACTTGATAAAATGGTGAATACAATGCAGAAGGCGTTTACTCCGGACGATTCCGAGCGCGTCCTGCGGGCCGAGTGGCTGGTCGTGGAGACGGAGGAGGAACAGCTCCAGCAGCTTCAAGAGGTCGTCCACAAGCTGCAGAAGGCCTTCAAGTTCTCCAATAGACTGCGTACACTGGTTAAGCTGGCCAATAGCACGTTGGCGAAGTGTGACGAGCTGGTGGAGCGCAGTCAAACGCATCTGGAGCAGTGCAACCTCATGTTCGCCCAGTGTTTCAACGAGATCGCGACCTTGACGGACTATTTGAGCAAGTTGAGAGAGGCTGTGATACCTCCGCTGCAGGCCAAGGACCATAATGAGGAGAAGAAGAACGCTCGACGAGCGGAATGGGCTTTAGCTCGCATGGCACAGAGCGCTCAGTCCATGGTGTCTGAAATGAGAGAGAGTCTGGATGAGCTGGATGATCTCACGACGGAGTGCACCAAGCTCATGGTGCAGAGTATCACGCTGCTGCATATGAGAGGGAGGTCTGCAGATTTCAGCGGCACGGGCGTGGCAGCAGGAGCGGCTGGTGTTGTAGCTGGAGCGGTCGTGGGTGTCGCTGGAGTTGTTGCTGCTCCTGCGACCAGTGGTTTGAGTGTACCGATCTCACTTGCCGGCAAGAGTTTGTTCCTGTCTGGTATTGCGGCGCTGACTCCGTCCAGTATCATGCTCAGTCGTAAGTTGTTGAGACGGAGGTTATTTTAAAAGGATATTCAGTTTCTAACTATTTTTTTTTTCTGTTCGTGCAGGTCAAAGCCAGCAACTTGGTGGACTGTCGTCGCTCGTGGTGAATCTCAAGTCTTGTCTGGAGATTATGATCCAGAAACGGGAAGAGATGGCGGTGGCGTTCGCTGCTGTTGAGGGCCTTGACCTCGATATTAAGCAAGCGACGGATTTCTGCCAGGACGCGATCGAGCTGGAGACGTCCATTTACGTGGGTTTAGCTCTTGGGTATCTTTTTTTTTCTCTCTCATGTGGCAGAGGAAACTGACTTGAGTTCTTTGATTTCTTTACAGGAGAGTTCGTGGGGATTTATCGAGGACATCAGCGTGAAGCTCATGACTCTCAACCAGTCGGTGGAGCTCTTCCAGGCGTCGCCCAGCATCTGGCACTTTTGCAAGTCTGAAGACGCCATGTACCAGTATCTGCTCGCTGAAGAGGAAGAAAACTGAGCACGCACAGTAGTAGGAACACTGCGGCAATGGACCATTGCCTTCAGCAAAATACTTGTGTCTGAGGACATTCGTGGACATTTGTGTCCACCTTCATTTTGTACATATAATTTCTCCAATTACCCACTTTTGTCAATCAACAAATTCACTTTTTTTCCGATAGAAAAGTCCAATAATCTGTTGCCCATGGATCTGTACGCGGACCTGCCACTGGCCAAAGGCGCCAAGGCGTCCTCGGCCCTCGACGCAGACGGGAAGCCCAAGACCTCTTTGTCCTCTACCAGTTCAGGTCCGTTTCCCGCTCCATCCCCACTCCGAAGCTGTTTATTCTCCATTTATTCCTATTTAAAAACTTATCAAATGTTGCCTTTTCCCGCCTTGTAGTATGGGCCAGCACACCGCTGATGGTGCCACAGGCAGCCAAGATCAAGGTCGACAACCGACCGCCAGCGGTGACCACCAGCGTGGGTTTTTGTGCTCATTAACGAGAGGTTCAGGAAAGTAATCCTAACGTTCTTGTGGTCCCTATATTAGAACACGTCGATGCTGCCCGCTGCATTGGCTGCAGGCAGAGGCAAAAGCCCTGTACGGTCGGCTGTATCATTGGCCTTTAAGCCGGCGTCGGTGGGCAGGAGAACGGCAGCTACTCAAGTGTTCCAGAAGCAACAGGAGACCGAACCGAAGAAGGTTCGACCCGTAGGTGGAGGCTTGGGATACGTTGCGGCCACGGAGGTAAAGGTGACGCACGTACAGCAGCATAAACTACAGGAGAAGGAGGCGGACGTGGAGGTTGAAGCAGCTGGAGGACATTTTTTCCAGGCGACGTATCGGGATGAGTATCAACCTGCTCGACCTAACAGCTATGAGCTTTACTGTAAGGAACGAGAGGACAGGAAGAAGCTGGAGCAAGTGAAGAAGGAGCTGGGTCGACGACAGAGAGAGCAGGAAAGAGAGAGCAAACTGGAGCGCGAGCAATTGACGAAGGATCTGGCTGAAGGTCGAGCGCCAGCCATGAAGCTGCCAGCACCTGCTGGACGCGGACGAGGCATGACGATGCCGGCGTGGATGCGCAAGAAAATGTTCGTGGTCTTGACGGAGCTTCTTGTCTCAATGAGGTTGCTAAGTGTCGCTCTGTTTCAGTGAAGAAAATGCTGCAGTTGCAGCGTCACAGCCGGAGGATGAACGTGACGTTGGTCGAGAACATGAGTCTAAACGCTCGGAGAAGCATGCGAGTTTTACTGAAGGGCAGTTTGAGGATGCAGAGGAGTCACGGGGTCTAGGATTCTCGACGAAAGGTATCGGACACACTTCACCCCCTGGTGCAGTTTCGCTGTCTCGCGGTGTGAACGGTGGCCATCACGACGCCAGGGGTAAAAATTCTTCAGCGCCAATACTGGATGAGTTTGGAAGAGAGGTGCGTCAAGAGCCAAAGCGAAAGCATGAAGATCAACGCTACGATGATCGTAAACTGGTCTCGAGTAGCTTGGACAAGAGGGAAAATGGGCGACACAAGACCAGCGAAAGCCGCCCTTCCACTGAGAAGCGACGTCGTACAAGTGGCTGGGATAGAAGGTCACCTCCTAAAACTTCACTTACTAGCCGGGTGGTGCTGCTACAGGTACGAAGCGTTTTGCTGAGATTGTCTCAGTCGCCTCACACGTTAACATTTCTTGTGTTAGAATATGGTTGGACCAGGCGAGGTGGATGATGAATTGCAGGATGAAGTAAAAGGCGAATGCTCTGAGACATACGGTCCTGTGACGAAGTGTACGATCTACGAAGTGACTGGAAGGGTCCCAGCTGAAGAAGCAGTTCGGATTTTCGTCCAGTTCAAGAACGCACGAGACGCTACGAAAGGTACAATAATGCTGGTGATAATTGTTCTTTCCCTTCGCAATCGCAACTTACAAACGATTTTTATGAAGCGTTGACAGGCTTAAATGGAAGATTTTTTGGAGGTCGCAAGGTCAAAGCAGTGTACTACGATGAGGGGAAGTTCGATCGAACAGACTTCACTAGTCAGTAGAAAATGGTCAAGGTATTTCCAACACCTATCATGTAAGTGAATGCTGGAAAGATGATGCAGTTTTTCAGTATGTTCTGTACGACGTATCAGAACAGTTTGTACTTTGAATATAATGGTGCACCATTTTCCGCCGATGACAGCTCAACTGTCGTAATCTACTGTGATCACTCCTTGTCAGCTGTCGGCGCGAGTCAGTGTTCATAATGGAGTCCTCCTTGTCGAATATTCAGTGGCACTACAGGTATGTACATGTATCAGTACAAACTCTGCCAATAAGCATGAGTTCGTCATCCAAAGTATGTTTATCCAGTTCTGTTCGTGTTGGCTGTGACTTCAGTGCTCGAGTGTCGTTCTCCGTGCCATCGTCGAAAATCGTGACAGGTACCGCTAAAACCAAACGTGCCCGCACAGAGACAGCGACTCAAACACTTCCATTATTCATCAGGGTAATTCAGCACAACAGCTATGGAGATAACAGCAAACGACGTGTACAGCACCAGCAAGGTGTAGCAAAGTCGCGGGCGGTATCGAAATCCGTCGCATGAAGCAATGCCAATATTCAGCAGCAAACTCAGCAGAAGGTATCCAAAGCTCAAGTACACAAGCGGTGATGGCTCGCCCATGGAGAGCGGCCCTCGCGAAATGATAGCGAGCGTGAGGGACAGCCCAATGCCAACCAGCAAATTGAACATTGGCCCCGCGAAGCAGCCTGCGAACGCCATAGTAGGGAAGCCATCACGTGCGATCGCCATGTTCGATACTAAGTCGCCAATGGAGTTACCCCACGCCAAAACCTGCCGATCATTTCCAGTTAGTCTTCTTCCTGGAACATTTCAACCCTTTCTGAAACATACAACACTTACCGAGACCCCCAAAACGGAACTCGAAATGCCAAAGAGCTTTCCTAGCGTCTCCAAGACTGCAAGCACCTCGTTGGCGATGTTCATGATCCAAATGACGGACATGACAAAGGCCAAGCAGATTAAAGGTGCCAATTGCCAGCCTTCTGGTGGTGCCAGGGGCGATGTCGTGTACTCGATGATAGCGCTGAGCAGTCCACCAACCAGAACCACCGTCATCAGGAAAACGGGGTCTTCAACGCTGAAAGAGAACACCGACACGCCGAACAGAAGCATCGCGAACGGTGGACACACTACAACGAGATTTTTGTTCCAAGTATCCTCGTCCACCAACGGAATCGTTAGTCGTCGAAGAAAAACTGTGAAAACTTCAATCGGGTTCCAGATAAACCGCTCAAAAACCCAATAGAGACATCGTCCAGTACGAACAACCATCCGCCTGCACCGCTTCGCCTGAACCTTCACACGGGCGAAAACCGACACCGCCAAGCTGGCCTCCATAGCGAGCTGTTCATCTTCTGCGGCTTGTTCTTTCGCTTCCAACTCTTTTCGACTCGTCTCCTCCTCGGACGTGTCAAAGTCTCCAACGTCCGTCTCTACGTCTCCCGTCTCAGCCGAAGGGGAAAACTCTTCGATATCGCTAAGTGTGTGATACCCGCGAGTCCAGCGTCTCGCTGAAGCCCCAAACTGCGCGCTCGTTTCCAACGACTCCCACGCAGATTTACGTCGGCGCCTTTGTCGTCTCATCCGCTTCAGTGATTCCTGCATCGATCCCACACACATCGACATGGGGCGTTTCAAGTGTACATCCGTGACTTCCAGCAGCGATTGACCCTCCAGTGGTCCAAGATCGTCACTAATATGCGGCTGGGATCGTGGTGTCGGCACGGAGCTTTTGCGATACAACAAACGGTCCAAGAAGCGTGGAGACGGCTCCGATTGCTCTGAGTCCGAGAAAATATGTGAGCGGTTGAAGGTGTCGTACACTGGAATCGTCTGGCTCTTCAAGTACGGCCGGCGTTTCTGCTGTTCCTTCGACTGCTCCGCACGCAACGGGAACAACAACGGACTCTCCGCGGGGCTCTTTTCACTCGTCGACGACCAATACAGATCCTCCTCGTCATCCAGCACAGCATACACCGGGTCTTCTGTGTGGATTCTCGACGGTAAACACCAGACGGCCAAGTACTTGTCCGAGAACACGACCAGCACGTAGACCCCGTAGATACACAAGAAACCGACTGCTTCCAGTAGCTCCACTTTGCCGTCAAAGAACACCAGGCCAAGATACAGCACCGCAATGAAGTAGAACACTACGTCTCGGAGGAACGTGCGTGGGATCAACTGTTCCTGTCCATCTGAGACCAGCCCCACGCACGCCGTGATCACCGTCGTCACTAATAACCCACCGCCGAGAATGGACGTGACGCCGATAGACGGCGTAGGAGTTGAAAAGGCCGCAATATTGGAGAAGACGTCGGGCGAGCCGTTGCCGAAGCTCAGGAACGTGACGCCCGCGACGTGCGGCGGGATACGGTACTTTTCAACAATGGCCTGCAGTACCGGACAGAAGAACTCGTCGGCCGTGGAGCTCAGTAGATACAGCAGCAGCACGAGACACAGCACGAGCGCGGCCTTTCCCAGTGCGGGCGCGTCCTGCAGCACGGGCGAGCAGTGCACGAGGTGGTCGTAGTCGATGAAGCTGTCGCCCGTACTGGACGGCCCCGAGCAGTCGTACGTGTCGACGTCATTCTCGTTGTCGTCGGGATCGGCGCCGATCGCTATTGCAGCGAGCAAAGCCAGCAGCACCGGCAGTCGCGCCCACTTGAGCATGGCGACGGCTATAAATTAGTGGAGCCGTTGGTCGGTTGGGCCGAGAGAGAAACAGGAATGAGGAGGGACGGACGTACGGAGGAATACACTCACTTGATGGTGCCGTTTGTGGAGGGAATCGACTAAAGGGCGAACCCAACTGATTCATCGAGTCTTGCGTGACAAGAGACGGGGCAACAAAGTATCCAATCCTGCTGAAGTAGCAGCAAACTGACATCTCGGATACATTCGCCAGCTTTATTTCTTCAGCCAGCGCAATATACAAGTTGCCAGAAGTCGAGTGCTACGAGGTGTTTTCCGCTTGTGGTATTCTGCATGATGCTGTTATTGATAGCTACGCAGAGATCGCGAAGACGAGGACGTGGTATTTTTACAAGGCGCTTGAAGCCTGCACTTCTATGTGAGGCACATTGGCATGTCACCGACACACAGGCACCACTATGGTGTTGCTGAGAAAGCGGTGCTACTGGTATTTTCAAAATAGTATTTTGCATTGACCAGCACATTTGCCAGCTGGAATATCTGCAATGGATAATGCTGGAATCTACCGGTAGCATGGATATTCCTTCAACCATGCGGTGCCGGAAGCAATCTGTCACTCACATTCACAAGCGGTGCCGACGATCAATTTGATCGGATCAAGTCTCTGCCACGCAACTGCGAATTTCGCTAGAAATGAGTTTGTACTAAAAAAATGTTTTTGTTTTTGCTGTTTTTTTTGTAATGAGCCACGGATACCACTACTGTACCCAATAGCCGTCGACGAGCTTACAGAAGTGTCGTTACGTATTAGTAGTTACGTGACAATAATATGCTTTGCACCGCAGGATGGCTAAAGTGAAGATGGAAGAAAGAGCATGTACCAAAAACTCTCGTTGACGACTGAAAAAGCTTTTTTCTAGAGAAAAAAAACATATTTTACTGGAAACTTTGTGTGCGCCACATCTGATGACACGTGGCTGTCACTTTTGGATTTCACAACTGTCTATCGTCACCGATCCGAGGCGAAAGGGTACCGTTGAACACAAAACACACAACTGTCAGCACAGACCATCAGACAACATCAGATCGTCGCGCGTCGTTACAATTCAACTTGACCCACCTGTGGACAGGTCCTGTCCTATTCCTGAGCCCACAACTGGTTTCACCCGGTCAGCAGCAGCTCCTTCTCCGGACGAAGAAGAATTGCAATGGCTCATCGTCGTCATAAGGCCAAGAATCAGGCCGTTGACACACCGGACAGCACTTTGTCCTTCTCGTTCGCTTGCGGTGGATGGCTCAAAATGTACCTGTTCGGCGTCGCCAAGGCCCTACAGGAGTTCGAGTTGGAGAAGGACGCGCGGCTCATCGGATGCTCGGCCGGTGCACTGACAGCCACCGGATTAGCCCTGCACTGCGACTTCGACGCTATCCGCGACCACGTGCTGCACAATATCGTCCCGCAGGCTCACGCGTCGCTGGCCGGTTACTTCCGAGTGCGCCCGTACCTGCGCGACACGTTGACGCGCCATGGCGGCTTTCACCAGTTCGAGACGCTCAATGCGTCGCAGCAGCTGACAATTGTCTACACGTCGCTGTCGTCGCTGAAGTCGCGACGATCGACGACCTTCGAGTCCGCGGAGCATTTAACGGAGACTTTGTTGGCCTCGTGCTGCGCCCCACCCATCGCCGGCCTGCCTTTCAAGGTCAATGGCGAGTGGGTCATGGACGGCGGCATGTTCGACTTTCAGCCTGTATATGACAGTAAGACGGTGACGATCAGTCCGTTCTACTGCGTCGGTGCCGACATTAAGCCGTCAGTGTACGTGCCTATGTGGTGGGCCTTGATCCCTCCTGGGGTGCGCGACCTCGAGTGGTTGTTCGACTTGGGCTACGAAGACGGACTGAAGTGGATTGTCAAGAACGGGCTGACCGGTGGCCGTAAGAACGTGGTTATCCCAAACAAAAGCACGGAATATGCAGGCGGCTGGAACACAACGGTGGGCCGCGTAGTGGGCTACCGCGGCTGCGAGAGCCACTTCCTCGACGCCCTCTTCATTGGACTGTTCGTGTGTTTGTGGAGGCCAATGGCATTCATGTGCTTGTACCTGGAGCTCTACCTGCAGGCTTTCGTGTCTGGCAGCAAGGCCGTGGTCTTTGGAGCCGCGGCCAAGCTGCTAATCTCGAACATCATCATGGCCGCGTTAGCGCTTGCTTTGGCTACGCTGGGTCTGCAGCACACCATGTTGTTCTTGCTGGGTTTAGCAGCCACTGGGTTCTTCCTTGGTGGGATGGTGCTACTGGTTGGCGGGTTGCAACAGGCTGGTGCAGTGGCGTCTGCGGACTGGCAGAGATGTCGTTCGTACATGCGCAGCATCACGAGTCTTTCGCTCTTCCTGCACAGCATGCCTGTGATCGGACCGAAAGTGCAGATCAAGCGGCATGAATTTCTGCTGGAGCACTCGCTGGTGTATCGAGTCGCGATGCATTTCGTGTAGCTTGAACTGCTATGTAGTAAAGGCGATATGTATATCTAATAGAGCGCACCCGGGCAAGCATGGACATTGAATTGAACGCCTCCTATATTCTCGTTGTACATCATACAACTTATTGCGATAATCCGGCAAGAAGTGTGTGGTTGGCAAGAATTTCTTGGGTAACGGCTCGCCAGCCGTTTCACCGGATGGAGGTGATGGTAAGCTCGTCGACGTTGCATCTCGAGATCTTTTGCGACCTTTCGACCTGCAGCATAGATAGGCGGATCTCCAAAAAAAGATTTGATTTTTCATTTTCTGACGTCATCGACACTACTACCACCGAACTGTGTAGGAGCTGTGTGGCTTGTTTAACGCAGATTAGTGAACCGAACATTGTACAGTCAGTACCGCACTTTCGGTGGCAGCAAGTGGATGTCGTCAGGAGCATTTGACCTCCTCATCATGCACGAGCCTCGACTTGTCGACGAAGACTCTTCTCCGCTGCAATGCGCAGTTCGTTGACAGATTTCGTTTCCCAGTCTCACACATAAAGCTCCAAGGCGATTCACAGCCATGGCTCGCCGTCGCAACGCCAGTAGCCAAGCTGCATCAACCCCGAAGTTCAAGGAAATGTCGTTCTCGTTCGCCTGTGGTGGCTACCTCAAGATGTACCTGTTCGGTGTGGCCAAAGCCCTGCAGGAGTTCGAGCTGGAGAAAAATGCACGACTTATTGGCTGTTCGGCCGGCGCACTGACAGCCACGGGATTGGCACTGCAGTGCGACTTCGACGCCATCCGTGACTTCGTGCTAACCAACGTCATTCCTGGTGCACACGAGTTCCCTAGCGGGTATTTCCGTGCGCGCACATTTCTACTGGACACGCTACGAGCAGAAGGCAAACTGCACGAGTTTGAAAAGCTCAATGCCTCGCAGCAGCTCACTGTAGTCTACACGTCGCTGTCGGCGCTGACATCCCGTCGGCTGACGACGTTCGACTCGCAGCAGCACTTGACCGACAGCCTCATGGCCTCGTGCTGCGCTACGCCCATTGCTGGCATGCCCTTCAATCTTGGCGGTGAGTGGGTCATGGATGGCGGCATCTTCGACTTCCAGCCGGTCTACGACGAGAAAACGGTGACTGTGAGTCCATTCTACTGCACAGGAGCAGATATTAAACCGTCGGTGTACGTGCCCATGTGGTGGGCTATGCTGCCGCCTGGAGTGCGCGACGTCGAGTGGTTATTTGACTTGGGGTATGAAGACGGACTCAAGTGGATCGTCAAGAACGGCCTCACTGGTAACCGCAAAAACATTGCGATCCCGACCAAAAGTGCTGAGTACGCAAGTGAGTGGAGCACAACGATCGGCCGCGTCGTGGGATATCGTGGATTCGAGAGTCGTGTGCTGGACGCGCTTTTCATTGGGCTGTTCGTGTGTCTTTGGCGCCCACTTGCCTTCCTGTGCCTCTACCTGGAGCTGTACTTACAGGCCATCGTTTCAGGCAGCAAGGCTGTGGTCTTCGGAGCCGCAGCTAAGCTATTCATCTCGAACATTGTTATAGCATTACTGGCGGTGGCACTCGCTACTCAAGGCTTCCAGCACGCAATGCTTTTCCTACTGGGTCTCATTGTGGTTGGGCTTTTCCTGGGCGGTATGGTGTTGCTCGTTGGTGGTCTGCAACAGGCAGCGATGGTTGCTTCAGACGACTGGCAACGCTGCCGCTCCTACATGCGCAGTATCACGAGTTTGTCACTGTTCCTGCACTGCGTGCCGGTTGTGGGGTCTTCCGTACAGATCAAGCGCCACGAATTCCTGCTCCAACACTCACTGGTGTATCGCATCGCAATGTACTGCGTGTAGTCTGAACGACTCTCAAACTATTTAGCTAGAGTAGCCCTTCGAAGGCAAGCTATCTGCTCAATAAACATGTTGTATATTTCTTTTAGATTTGAATTGTTACCGATCCACTTCAACCTCATCCGTGGCGTTTGAGTTGAGGCAAATGCTCAACTACTGAGTTGCTATCTCGGTTGGTAGCCGCAGGGCTGGCCTTTACATCGAGGCAAAGTCTAAAGTCACTGCTCAAACACGCAGTCGGCCTCTCGTTTTTTTTCAAGGACGGATTTCTTGAGAGAGCAACCTCCACGAATACGAGAAACCCAACAATTTGCACGGCGCTACTATATCAGCGCTGACATTACGTCGTTAGAGTCGGACGTAGGTTGTGCTCTCCAGTGATGCCACCACATTCGGTCCAGTGATACAATTGGTCTCCAAACGGCGGATATCTCGTTATGGCTGGGTTTAGCCTTACACTACACTCAACGAACGCACACAATACTTTCACACTGACATCACCCTCCGCGCCATGCTTGCAAAAATAATATACATATACACGGGCATGACATGACACAGCGAGTGACTTCTGCCACTCCGTCATCAAAGGGCGAACTGGTTCGCGTAGACGCCTTGGAAGCCGAACGTGTTCGTGAATCGTGTGACCTGGATTGCGCCTGGCAATAGAGCCGTTGGGTGTGTCTGGTGCTTCGAGAACGGAGCGTCCTCGTCGATCGGATCGCTGACCTGCGGGTCCATGTTGACCTTGCGCAGCGAGAGGTCCGTGACGCGCAGTAGCTTGAGCTCAAGACGGTACATGATCATCATCATGCGCAGAGCTTTATCCTCGTCGTCAAAAGCAGCGATCACCGCTGTATCTTTCCAGTTGCGACGGCGCCATGTTCGCAGAGCGCTGATCCACTGCACCTGCGTCTCGGGCGTGGAAGCTCCCAGCACGATCCTCGTGTGTCGGAACTGCTGGATCGATCGCTCCGTGTCGTGCACCGAGCGAACGGGGATGAGCTCGACGCAGAAGCGGTTGGGCATGAGTCCGCCGTCAATGGGCTGCACCGACACTCGGTGGCGTGTGAGCGAGAACTGGCCCATCCAGCGCCCGTCCTTCTTGTCGTAGTACTGCAGCAAGCCTCCTTCCAGCTCGAAGTAGAGAGGGTCCTGTAGAGAAAGAATGCGAGCGAGTCAGATACCGCAACGCTGTGTAATCGAGGAGAACAATCAGTTTGACGCACCGCCTGTCGACAGAAGTCGTGCAGGAGCAAGTAGCCTTCGTAGTCGGCCATGGGCTTTCGCTGGTAAGTCGAAGAGGGCTTTGCAATGGGGAAGGAACCGGCAGTTAGGTGCGCGCCGTTCGTGCTGCCAAGCAATTTCCGTACTGCGGCCCTTTACGTGAGAACTTTCGCGCCGGCCTGTCCTGCTGGAGCACGTCGAGGGCGTTCTGGTCATCACCATCCGGGGGACGGCACCCGTTATACGGCTGTTGGCTCTGGTAGGGGACTGGATTGATGTTGAAGTCAACTTCAGTTATGCTGAATAATAGAAACATGATATATCATAAGTGGTGGATAATGCAAAAATACACAAACCTTATGAAAAGACTTGGAATTATGCTTGTTGACGCACACCAACATCTCTGCATGGTAGAAGCTGGTGAGCGATAAGCCGCGCTGAGCCCAACTGGAATGAACTCGACTATCTCGAGGTGAGTGCTTCGATATCGACCGATTCTAGTGGTTGGAGCGCGAACTCGCGTCGTGAATGAGGTGGTAATGGAAGTGACAAACGCGATTTCTCGGTGTGTGTGGTGCTGCGAGCGTGACAGCGGACCGCACCTCCCCGGACAGCGAAGGCTTTCCTGAAAGAGGACTTCCTGCAGCACAGCTTCATCTCAGGATGCGCACGCGCTTGCAGATATATCTGCAACAACACATACCGTATTCACAGGGCAGCTGAACCGCGCGCCATCAGAAGCCCATGTTAGTCCTGATCCAGGACTACACGTAACGTGGGCTGCCAAGTGGCGGCCTTGGCTTCATGTTGTTCAGATGGCGCCCAGTCGAGCAAGTGGCGAGCACCACACGATCCAGTTTTGCGGCATGCAAAATGGCTGCGTGGTCCAGCTGGTGCTTGGTTTTCACCTTCAAGTGTATGCTGATCACCGCTGCCCAGCTGCTGGCTGCGCAATGCTCTCTCAACGTGCACTGCTCGCCTTGACGATGGCGCTTGATTGTGCTCGACACGCCATCAAGCCGGCTATTTTGCGCCCAAGCACAATCAAGCGAACACTTAAGCATTTTCAGCCCCTGCTGGTGCAACGGAAGCTGTGGATCGACTGTCGTTTCGACACGCCGCGTCGCCACTGGTGCAGGATAAGCCGCAAGTGCCGACCGAATACACCGAACACGGGCGACGGGAAGATCAAGACGTGGTCATCGCATGACGTGGAGTTGCAGTTTGAGACAATGGCGGATGGGATCCATGGGCGGATACACTGACCCGCTTTGAGTCGAACTGTTACGGTATGGATATAACCGTCGCCTGTAACAAAGGCCGTTGCCGTTGGCGTCCGATTGCATCAGTCCGCTGTCGCCGCTTGTCTATCAAAGGCAAAAAGAGCCTTTCGTCGCCGGCTCGCCGCATCAAGGCAGCGAGGAAGACCGTTGTTTGACAAGGCGACAGCAAACAGGGGAAAGTCGAGAACGGCGAGCGAGCATTACACACGGCGATTCAGCCAATGGAGCGCCGACAGCCGCTGACCACTTCCTTTATAAACGAATTTCGTGGCATGCATGCACTCGCGCATGTACCTATCACCAATACCAATTCCACTTTTCTCAACCTCTGACAATAAATACGGAAAGGCTTCTGCTATTTCTGCATCCAAAAGCCGCAATTCGTCGTAAAACCGAAAACCCCGAGCCAAATTGCGATCCGTCTATCACGTAAACCCCCAGGCTTTATCCCCACATAGAAAATCCGCCATGTCGATCGACACTCTCTTCCTCTTCCTTCATTTCACTTGAGCTCACTATTCAAAGCGCCTCGGGTCGGAGCTTTACGGGCCTCTATTTAAAGCAAATGTGTGTGCGGCCTCCGAGTGCCGCACGCTCCGCGCGGGCCGAGCGCGCCGCCTCCAAAGCCGTCGCGACGGGCGGATCGCGCGTCTCCATGAGCTTGCGCCCGCGCTCCTGCTCCAACGTGTCCACAGCCTCTAGCAGCTGGTCCCCCACAGGAATGAACGTGGCCTCGCGCGACACGGTCTCGGGCCGCTGGGTGGAGGACGCGGCCGCGCGCACGTGCGCCAAGTGCGAGCGCGTGTTCTCGCTCGTCAACCGCCGCCACCACTGCCGCGTGTGCGGCGAGATCTTCTGCCACGCCTGCTCGCGCACGCGCATGGTGCTGGCCACGAACCCGGGCGAGATCCCGCGCCGTCAGCGCGTGTGCGACCCGTGCGCCGCGCACGCGCACAGCAGCGCCGTGCTGTACGAGGCCGAGGAGACGTCGTTGGGCCCGCGCTTCCGCGCCAAGACGGAGATCGCAGAAGGCGCGGCCGTTACCGAGGAGCTGCTGCTGGCCAAGGAGAAACAGGAGGTCCAGACGTTCACGACGCACAAGAAACACGAAGACAGTAGCCTTAGCTTCATGTTAGCGTCAGCTGTGGGCTTCGCCGCCGCCTTCTGGTTCTTGAAGGACGAGGTGACCATGTCCAACCCTGCGATTTGGATCTTGCTGGCGGGGTTCGTTAAGAACGTGTACGAGATTGTGGTCAGGATAAGCGCCGCCAGACAGTTTACGGACGGCGTAGCGGACCTGAAGGATGCGGAGAAGGTGTTCAGCGGCATGGATTTGGACGCCACGGACGATTTGTCGACGGCCCCGACGGCCACCGACTCGTCCACGTCGGCTGTATCGGAGAAGCTGAAGGAGGACAAATACGCGCAGGTCAAGATCACGGCTGCGCAGAGCGACGAACTCATCGCGAGTTCCCAAAAGTCGCTGGACAAGGTGCTGGAGCTGGCCAACACGGACGTGACCACTGATTCGGCCTGGACGGAGGAGATTCCGACGACGGAGAACGTCTCGGTCCACTCGCGCGACGGGAAGCCGTCGCGTATCTACAAGTGTGAGGGCGAGATCCCGCTCTCCCCCGACGAGCTGTTTGACGAACTGTACACGAACCTGGAGACTAGCAACTCGTGGAACGTGACAGCTGCCGAGAGCAACGTGGTCTGCAAACTGGATGAGACGACCGATATCGTGCACCTGATCTCGGCCCCCGCTCTTGGCGGCATGATCTCTAGCCGTGACTTTGTGAACACTCGCACGTGGCGTCGTCAGGATGGAGGCGGCTACGTTATTGCTAACAGCTACGCCGGAAAGAATATTTTGAAGACGCAGAAGGGAATCACTCGTGGGGAGAACGGCCCGACGGGCTGGGTCATCTTGCCGCACCCGACGTCTCCGTTCAAGAGCCGCCTTATCTGGATCCTCAACATGGACATCAAGGGCTACTTCCCTTCCAGCGTCATCCGCAAGGGCTCCATCAGCGAGGTCTCTTGCTTCGTGCGCAACCTGCGTCGTTACGTTGCTCGCAACTCGTCGAGCGATGAACATGCCCCCGAACGTCCATCGACTATCGTGCAGTAAATTCCCATCAACAAATCAAGAAAATCCAGAAAAAATCAAGACCATGACGAGTGATTTACAACGGAACTGGATGCTGGAGCAAGCGGATTGAACGCTTACGTCTTGCATGCCAGTTCTTGACTCTGTCTAGGTTCTGTGTCTCGTGTGTTCATTTTCTCTACAGTGGAGCTGTCGCGTTCAACGGAAAATCCGGCTAATTAGCTCCGATCCACCTACAATTCAACCCTTACAAGGCCAAGCGAGGCGACAGAAGACATGAAACCCCGCGACCGCCATCAACTCCATCGTGTCGCCCGTGAGCTCAACGGAATGCAGTCGGGCGACGTGATACCCGACAAACTTTTTTACATTTTCATACCTATTTGCCTTTTCATTCTTTCGTTTTGGAACATGACGGTGATACAATAAAGAATACTAACTACCTTTTCCCTTGCTTTCTCACTGTTCATTAAGTTATGACAGCGTTCTACCCGTCAACGCCCACTTTGGCGTTTTTTGTGGCTTTCGTTCCCAATGCTGGAACAGCAAAAGCATTGACAACTGAGGCCAAACTGACACCTTTGGCTTGAGGTGGTGGTCCTCCTGGATTCGTGTCGAGATCCCGAGCAGTATTCACAACTTCAACAGCTTCTTCTTGGTCTGTTTCTGAATCCGGCGCGGGGTTGCGACCGGCGTATTTCATAGGAGAAGTTGGTCTACTGCTGGCATTCGCTGCAGCACTAAATTTCGCCATAGCTTTTGATACACCAGCGGCTGAACCAAAGGAAGCTAGAGCTTGCGTGCCAGCATTGAAGCCTGAAGCTCTTGCGGAGACGTCGTTGCGATCCCAGTACCAGCCAAGCACCCGGCTAACCGTCCACGCAGGGACTTCATCATCATCGAGTTCGTCCCAGACCTTGCAGAACGCGTTCCTCGTGACCAATTGAGCCCCTTCGAGTTGAATCACCACGTCAATGAGCGCGTCGACGTGGTCCTCCTTCATCGCCATGAGGAATAAAGCGTCGGTGAATCCTAACTCTCTTGAAAATTGATCTCGTTCTTCTGCGTGGTCTGCTTCTTGCTCGGAAAGACGCTCCCATGTGGACATGACGATGGCCATGAATACATTGAGCATGAGGATGCAGAAGATGACGTTGCCAGTGTAAATGAAGATGGCGCTGAAAATCCCTCCCTGGTCGTAAATCGGACCCGGATCATACAGACCGAAGTTGAGCTCGAAGACCCGGAAAAATGCGCGCGGGAATGTCGCCCAGTCGGTGAAATTCAAGCCGTACAGCATGTGACCGGCAAACGAGTAGCCCACGATGACCGAAAAGTAGATGGGGATAAAGGACATCACTTCGGGCATCGCTCCGTACACACTGCGCATGAGCCGCCGGCCTCCTTTGGTTACTTGGAAATACTTGAGTGCGCGTGCCGTCAGCAGTAAAATATTGAGGAGATTGAGTCCCAGTAGTATTCGATCCCAAATCATGAGCGGCAACGGGTTGATGTACTCGTCGAAGGTCTCGAGCTTGAGCATTTTCTGACGCGTTGCAGTTTTCTGACTGCAATATCGCCAGATAATAATGGCGATATTCACGAGGATATTCGCCCAGTCTCCGATATTATTCATCAATCCGTATCGCGCTACGTACTGCAACAGAAGTAGTTAGTTAGTCGCTACCTCCGACAGTAAATTGTTGTGAACAAGAGACTTACAATTCTGTAGCTTCCTCCGGATAAAACGCAGACATCCCAGAGCTCAAGGAGAGCAAAGTAGACGACATGTCCGACGTAAATTATCTCCAAGATCACCCGAGCAATGTTCTTCGTGAAGTGAAAGTCGTAAGGCTCGAGGTTCAGTACGAGCACGTCGGAAGACGGCGTTACGCCGCCAGCGAGGTTAAAATCTATCGTCAAGTGTACGATCGACATGATCCGAAGGGAGGGGTTGTACAGCGCCATAACGATCGCCACCTCCTTGGTTTGCTGATCCACCCAACCGTACTGCTGCATCAAATTCGCTCTTTCCATCTCGTCGACTCCATCCGTAGTGCTACGTAGGAAAAAAGTCTGGTAGCCACTAATCTCCGAATCGTTGTCGGTCGAGTACGAAAACATTGCGAGTGACTGGAGCTCCGCTGTACTGGCGTTGGATCCGTTCGTGGCGCCAAAATCCACTGTAGACTCGTGCTTGGTGGAGAAACACGTCTTGTTCTGTAGCAGCGGCGTGTCACTGTAGCAACTGGTGCCTTTGTTCTCCGAATCGCTGAAGTTGAGTGCTGCGTAGCGAGTTTGCCACAAGTGAAAGCCCCCAAGGATAACTGTGTGCGATGCCAACGTGTACGCTTCGACGCCGTCACTTCCTGAATACATGATGCTAAGAAATGAGTTCATGAACCAGTCCCAGAAGTCGTTAGCGCTGGCGATTCCATTGAAAACGACACTCGACGATCCATGTGAGGTCATCAGCAGTTCTGTCTCGACAATATTTTGCACCACAGATCCTAATCAATAGGAAGATTAGATTAGTGCAATGAGTTTTTGTGATGTGCAACTCGCCACGTACGACCCGAGATGTTGCGATCCATGAGTAGAGCTGTCAGATAAATAGAGACGAACGTGATAAACGCCAACAGCTTCCGTGATAATAACCGGAACTTGCGCTTTTCCTTGAGGTCTCGCAGTAAAAACGTCTGTGGGATACCTGTCGGTCGAGGCTTTGGTGGGGCGATAAAAGATTGCGCAAAGCTTGGCAGCGCCTTCATGGCGCCAACTTGTCCTTGAAAACCCCGTCACGTTTCACAGCACTGGAACAACAACTAAAATACTGCTTCAAAGTACGGCTGTAGTACTCAACTGCTGTGCTATTCTTGATACTGGGCATGTCCACTCTCAAGCCTTTTTTGGAATTTGACAGCTCTCCAGGTGCTAAATGAACTAAAAGCTTGTGAATGAACCACTTCGACATCAATTCCGATAAACGTTCACCCACGTTAGTAGCCTCCTGCTGCTTGACGCAGTTTGTCAATCCACACATCACGCTCTTGGATGTTCTGAGCACGCAGCTTGAAGACACGACCGCTGTCTGCAGCCGATGAACGCTTCTTGCTGTTCTTTTCGAATAACCCCCTCTGCAACTCGAACACATGGGCGGACTTACCAGGGGTGATGTCGAAGCCTTCACCTGCATCACGAGATGGATCTATCTTGCAGCTAAATAATAAAGCGATTACAGTGTTAGTAAGCATGCGATCAGCCAACTTTGGTCACCGAGTTCAACGCACCCGGTAAGGCAAAGCTCTTTGATGATTTTCCCGCGTTCGTAGTCGTCCTTCGTCTTCGCGTAAATTAAGTTGGCACCGATGAGAATGAAGTACCGTTGCTTCCAATTCTTCCGGCCAAGGGGATTGAGGACGTTGCCACCACCGCCCTGCTTGATCAAGTAGCCCTGCAGCTCAGTGACTTCCTTATCTTGGGCTGCTTCAATGACTTTTTGTTCGGGAAGCTGAACCTAAATTATGAGAAACGATCATTACACGTCAGTTCGTAATCCTTACGAATTCTCCCAATTGTATTGACGAACCGAGACGAAAGCAGCCTCTTCAAGCAATTCCTTCTGCTTGGTCGCCATTGTGTGCATCCTGGTCAGGTCGTTAATGGCCCCGACAAGCGCTTCTTTCCGCAGCTACAATATAACCCAAAGATTTTGGTTAAAACAATTCTGGACCAGCAGGAAACACCGCATCACTTACCGCTTGGAGTTTCGCTACTTCGACTAGTTGTCTATTGACATCCTCTTGAGCATTCACTGCTTGCTTCTGATACATTTTCTGTTTGGAGTTGAATTCTTCCACTTCCTCCTCTTTCTTCTCAATCATCTCTTCCACTACGTCCGCATCGTGTTGGCGGATTTTGTCCAGTTTCTCTGAAAACTCAGCCATCTGCGGCCGGATAGTATTGTGCATGAACTTGGCAAGCTCCTCTTTCTGTTTTGTAGATGATATCACAATGAATGAGTAAGCAGTGCGAGTTACATTCGACCAGTATGAGGTTATACCTTCACTGGCCCCTTAGCTTGGTCTGTGAACGCCGCCATCAGCTCAAACAAGTGCGTTTGGTAGTGGTGGTAAAAGCGCTGTAAAAGAACTCAACATCAAAATCAGCATCTTTGCGCGTGAAATTGAAGCACAAACATACCTTAAATTCCGTCGACTGAAAAGAGTATCCATCATCGTCATCTTGAGAGCCCAGCACCAAGTGTGCGTCGATATTTTCTGTCATTTTGGTGTGAAGCGAGGAGAGTAATGACTGGCATAGTTCTGACGAATTGCGGTTGTTTTCCTCCTGAATCGTGGCAAATACCGACTCCACTAAGTCACGGAACAGTTTCTGAATAAACAAGTTAGACAGGACTGCAGATAAGTTAACCCCGGTAGGAGCTTGTGTCAAAGAACACAATACCTTCAACAGTGTGCTAAGCTTTCCGGAACGAACTGGCATTGTGCGCAATGTTGCCTTCGCTTCACGTTTCGCAGCATCATGTACGCCACGAAGCACTTGATTTTCACACGGTAACTACAGAGCACATATTCCAGAATGTGAGAGGTTATAGCCATCGTTGCCTCGTTCCCTTGCACTTACTTCAACGATCTCCTGGTGCCCCTGGGCAGTAGCAAAAGCGGGTCTGAAACCCTTTAGATCCGAAATATCAACAATGTTGCCCAGTCTCTCAGACATGCGAAGCTTGTAGAGCTTGACAGCGTTCTCAACAACATTGAGACAGCAGTTGTGGATCGAATCCTTCCAAATCCGGCCCTTGAAAGCCTGTCGGTATTATACAACAGCAACAAAACAGGTTAGAAGTCGCTCTCACCCGGTCACTTTTGAGAGTTTTGGTCTATCTAACCTTGAACACGTTGTCGCGATGAGCCAGCATGGAAACCACGATAGAACCGATCAGTGGGCCATTCAAAACGACACCTTTCAAGTAGCGATTGTGGATGGAGTCTGTGAAGACTCGCGAGAGTTTTTCCACACGCTTGTCAAATGCTTCCGTCCCCCTCGGTGGGACAGCAAAGCATCCTTGATCCGGAAACGCAGTCTCGAAAAGCTTGCTAAACCCTGAACCGGGTGAGTCTTCGGGCAATGCGGCCAAAGCATTACACAAATAGGTCTGCTCCACCTCCTGCAGCGATAATCCACTCCCCTGAACCTGCTCCTTCAACTCTCCAGTAGTGACGTTCTGCAGAACCCAAAGCAGCTTCGGTGCCTGCGGAAAAGCTACCCCAACACGCAAAAAAAGATAGTTAGTCATAGCATATGAGCTACAGCCCAAACCATTTTTTTAGCGTACTGTATGCAGGCGGTCCATCAGTTCCTTCAGCGGTTGATGCAAGGAACGCAAATTGATCCACAGCTGCAGGCGTCAACGGACCATCCACATGGTGCACCACCACACTACTTAATCCCGCCAGGATCGAGTACAGTAGCATATCCAGCTCCTAAAACACATTGTCATATGTCAATATTCATATAAACTAAGCCAAGAACTCATATCCTTCTTACCGTGTTGTCTCCGAATCCCGGTCGGTCCAGCACCGCCAGATACTTAGCATTGGGGAAGTTTGCTCGCTTCACGTACAGCCATGCACCGCTGCTACATATCATCACAATTCCATAATTTAGTCATAGGATAAAATATATTTATCCTATGATATGATGGTCCGTACTTCTCCTCGATATGTTCGCTCTCAAGACCCAGAAGACTCTGCACTAAAGCTGTCTTGCCTCTTCCCTTGGCTCCATGGAAGCTCACAGCCAATACAGGCTCAGCCAGTCGTCGCAAAAACGATATAGCTTCCTTCTTGATCTGCACGTGGGTCGCGCTGGTCTCGTCCGCCGTCACAGCCAGCAGTTGGCCCGAGAAGAGCAGCTCCCCCGCCATATTCGTCGAGGAATCGTAGCTAGGTACAAAATGACGTGACTAAATTAGATCATTTATTTGGTCATAACGTTTTGGTCCGGATTATAGTCTCGACCTTTCCGGTAAGATATTGAAGATGGAGGCGCTGCGGTTGCAGGACGGGGAGTTTGTCCGCGACCGATACGAGGAGCTGCAAGACGCAAGGCGGCAATGGGTACAGGATGGCACTACGGATGATTCTACTACCTCTGACAGTGGATTCTCCTGTGAGTTGTCGGTCGAAGAGCGTCAAGAATTGGAACATCGACGGATTGTTGAGCGAGTGAAGGCGCTGGACGCCAAAGGACCGACACCACAGTTAAACAAGAAAGTGTTGGTGCTACAGGACATTCTGGAGACGTTGTATGCTGAAAATGAGGCAGATATGACCATTGTTTCGCCTTCAAATGGGGCTCTAAAGCGACTGGAGATAGACAATGCCAACGCGCCCGTCCCGCTTAAAGACCTCCCAACACCGACGCAAGTGGTGCTGAGAATGTTCTTTAGAACGTGCCAATCCCTACGGGATCAATCAAAGCTCAATGCAAACAGCCGACTGTCGGTGCAGATCGCTAACAAACTGCCGAGTATTTTGATGATGATGCCTTCGTGTGTGTTGTCACCAGGATTAATGGATGAGGTTCCGGTTCAATTGGAAGACGGAGGCGATGTTTCGAGTGTGTTTTATCAACTGTTCCAGTTATTTGAGGAATTACTAGGCTGGAAGAGCAATAGCTCTTGCTTATCCACAAGTGACCGAACTACAGTGATCGTAGCCTATGTGGCGCTGAGTTTGAAGTGGGGAAGGATGGGATACGTACTGAAAGGGGTGAATTTGCTGCTGGAGAATGCAAGCGACTTTAACGGGACGAAACTCGAAGCTCTGGTACCGTTTTTTCGCGAACTTGCAGCCACTTCGGCTGAACAAACGCAGGTTGCACTCGGAGAGGAGGAACAGCCTTGTGGATACCTGATGAGTTTTGGCAAGGGAGACCATGGAAAACTCGGTCACGGTCAGTGTGTGCATTTAAGTTGCCAAGAAGGAAACTGCACTGAGAACAAGATGGTCCCCACTATCATTGCGGCAACTGGGGATGTTCTGTTCCGCAAGATTGACTCCCTTTCGACGCACAGCATCGCTATCACAGCCAAAGGCGAGGCTATGGCGTGGGGCAATGGGGATAAATTCCGTCTCGGCCATGGATCTTCTACGAAAGAGTACACGCCACGGACGATTGAATTTCTGAGCCTAAAAGGACGCGTACGCGACCTTGCTTGCGGACTTGGTCATACACTAGCGCTTATGGAGTCAGGGGATCTTTTTGCTTGGGGAAATGGTTCTAATGGCCGTTTGGGGCTTGGTGATACCAACGATCGTTCTAGCCCAACTAAAGTGGTTATTCCTACTACTTCTCCGGTAAAAGAGATAGAAGGAGGAAGCGACGTTCATACCACACTTGTATGCTTTCGACATGTTTTCTGTGGTGCATCACACTCCATGGGTATTTCTTGGGATGGTCGAGCGTACGCATGGGGAAAGAACAATCAGGGTCAATGCGGGCATGGACACACAAATGATCAGTGGACCATCCAGGAGATTGAAAGTTTTCATGACAACAAGGGTGAAGAAGAATGCGTCACTTACGCTGCTGGTGGCTGGGAACACACACTGTTTTGTACAGCTTCTGGACGCGTATATTCATGTGGCTGCGGTTATAAGGACAGTCGTCGTGCTGGTATTCCACCTGTCCTTGGGCACGGTGACTGTGATCGAAGACTCAAACCCAGTCTGGTGCAGGCGTTAGACGACGCCCGAGAGGAAATGACCAAAGTAGCTTGTGGATGGGACCATTCGCTTGCGGTATCGGCTGCTGGGAATGTGTACACGTGGGGGTCTGGTACAAATGGCAAGCTTGGGCACGGTGATGAAGAGAGCTTTGACATCCCCACACTTGTTCGTGGCATGGAAGGGAAACGAGTCAAAGACGCAAAAGCTGGATGCGAGCACACGGTCTTCTTGACCTATGACCACGAACTGTGGACTTGCGGACAGGGCGACAGCGGCCGACTGGGGCATGGTGATAGTCAAACACGGAAACGACCTACGAGAGTCGAGCTTTTTGCGGAGTCTGGACTAAAGCCGGTAGCCTTAGCGGTTGGGGACAAGTACAATTTAGTGCTGGTCCGAGATAGTGACACCCAATTTGAACAGGAAGGTAAGAGCGAGCTTGCCTCTACACAGAAGGCACCTCAGCGAATCTCAGGTGAACGTATAAAGCATGCAGCTACGGGTGTACATCACGGTCGACACCGGATTGGGCAACGAAAGAAGAATCACGAACATCACGAGATAAAGTTTGGATCTAATTGGGTTTTGAGCACCGCTGTACAGGCGGATCCGACAGGTGCTACTACTGTGGACCCAGATTCAGCAAGTGGTGCAGCTTTATTCATTGCTGGACATGTTGATCGCCTTGCTTCCGACTATCTTTCAGACGAGTCCGATATCTACATAGACAAACAGCAGGAAGCAATGCCGGTGACGACAAACTTGATGGCGCAGCAATCAATTTTGCTTCCGTTTGCCGCTGACACCTCACATGAGTCTTTGAGTGCGCTGCTTCAACTTCTGCGATGGACTTCATCTACGGAGATGAAGGAGAAGACTGTGAGATCCGAAAAGAATGCTGATTTTGCTGGTGGAAGTTCCCTGGGAAGTCAAGAGCGAATGGCTTTAACTCTGTCGTGCTTGAGAATTTTGCAGTTGAACTTGAAAAAGTCGCTGAATGTTTCACATAGTGGCATGGCGAATCCCTCTTCCGTTTCAGTAGATTTGTTTAAGCAAATTCACGCGGTGCTGGACAGTCTGGCTGGTCTGAAGGTGGGTGACCCTGTCACCCAATCAAAGTGTTCGTCTAGTTTATCTGCTATTGAAAGCGCCATTAGCCACGAAGCTGCGTACGCATTGAAGGTAAAGCCCTAGATTCACAGATGGTACTGCTTGCAAGAACTAATATATGCTTGCTAGATGGGATTCGGCCTGTTCTACCCGACTGGAACCTCCCGCTGTAGCTTACTCTGGGAGATTTTAAACGAATGCAAGGTGCACTCCCCTTCAATGAGAACGATTTTCCTCTCGGACCAGTTGTGCAAGGTAATGTGGTAGTGTTGGCTATCGTACACATTCTATCTATCTCAAACTTGCTTTTGTTTTTAATATAAACCAGGATTCGATCATGATGGAGATATTCAGGAGTTTGCCATCACATGGTCTATTGACCGCGCAAAACGAAGCGACTGAGGATGCACACAAGGAAACACCCACGGGAAAGGATATATTTGATGTTCAAGATCTGATGATTGCGCTACTAAAACGAAGTAGCGCGGAGGCGGTGAAGAATCTGGACAATGAATCATTTGCCGACTTTACACACGAGGCTGATTGTTTTTTACGACTACTGCATGTGCTACAAATGCACTATTTCAGTATCACTCATCGCTGTGGGATGAGAACATCTCAAGTAATGGGAACGGGTGATTCAAAGGATTCACCAAGCCAGCTGATGATGAATTCTCTTCTCAAATACGTGGATGCTTTGATGGACGAGTCGCTGATAGTGCTAAAAAAGCTTCATAAGGGAAGTCGCCAGCACGAAGAGATCATCACCTGGCGTTTGAATGGGAGTTTCTTCCATACATTGTTGCCCAGTGCGATAGAGTGTTTATCGATTCTGCTGCAACCGGCGGGAATTCAGAGCAATGTTGTGTCCTACGCCACGGACAACTTGCTACTTGTCGAGCGTATCTTACCCAATCTCCATGTTATGCTGAAGATGTTGGACGAAGTGAGCTGGAAAATGCACAGCGCGGTTGATACAGGGAATCAAGCGCACGATGACACTGCCCCATCGTATCAACTCGCTTGTACAGATCAAGGCCGCAACTGGTTCGTCGATCTCGGAAATGTGTGCGCAGTACTCTGCGGGAAACTTTGTTGTGAGCTTTTTCATCCAACGAATCAAGAACCTGGCGATATTTCTCAGCGTGGAAGTTATGAGACTCAAGTAGTGTCGGAAGGTCGATTTTTTCGAGTAAATCACGTATCTTGTGTTGTTAAACCAGGCTCGATTAGCAAAATTCTAGAATGGGAGCGTGTGGGTGTTTTTGAGGTGGAAGACGAGCTTGTTGGCTGTGAAAGTGATCCTGGTGCCGGAGACTTACGTGGTGAAAAACAACGTTTCCTACTGCAGTTGTGCGACGAAGATAATTCCAACAAGGCTGCATCATTCTGGGCGTGGGTAGTTGGGAAACTCTCAGCTGTCGCCAAATTTACGGACGAAGAACAGCGGTTAAAGTTGCTGGCGATGTGTGTGGCCTCGTGGCATCTAGATCTGAGCGCAGAGCTTCATTCTGTGTACAATATTTACGACCAAGATTCTACGGCAGCGGACTCGATCGAACTGTGTGGTGGGATTTGGAAAGTAGTGTCAATTCTGATTCAAGAAGGCTCAAAGATGTATTGGACGTCCAGATCTATCTCCTCGGATTCTATAGAGAAAGCAACTAAAACCTCCCAGTTGTTACTGATATTAGAACCAAACCCAGCACTCGTACCAGCAATTCTCCGAGGAGACCAGCACAAACCCCCAATTTGGGAATGCACGGGCAGCTCTCTTTCAGATATGCTTGCATTTCTGACTAAACCTCTGGACATAAGCAGCATTCAATCCTTGCTCGATGTGAAAGAAGTAAATGCTGCTCTCTTACGAACTGGGATGTGCATTCTACATGATCTCCTAAGGAGGCTAACCACTTCATCCACGAAATGCTGCCTGTTGGATGAATTTGCTGATCTAACATGTGCTGTTAAGCGAGCAAACATGACTCTAAAACAAGGATTTATTCTGAGGGAAACCAGCGACCAACATATCGACAAGGCCATTGAAAATCTTTTTATCCGACTAGCGCGTATTGTGTCTAGTGCAGACGCATCTTTCGAGCTGAAAAAGAAGGCGCTGATGATATGGACGGTGCCTATAAGTGCAACGAAACGAGGAGTTCCCAGTGTGGTAGACTTAATTGCGAAATCTGGGATCATGAGCACTCTGGTCGAGTTACTCCTCGATGAGGCAAATGTGCTGGACGCGCACAGTGATCTCAATGTTAAACAACCGGTGACGGTAGAAGCCAGATTATCCACAAAAATGGCCCCAGTCAAAGCTCTTTTGTTCGACCAAACGTGTGTCCAGGTGATTAGTGTGTTAGCTTGGGAAGCCTTTTCTGCAACCGCTGTGCAGCTTAGCAAGTCGGATCGTTTCGTGGAGCACGGGTCGAATATATTGTTGCGTTCGGCCGGATTAAGTTTTCACGAACGAGAGCCTTTGACTCCTCGAAACGCCTCGATGTCCCCACGAAGGCGTTTAACGCTACCAAAGAAAATGGTCATTTCCAGTATTGACGAGATCATCGAGCAAATGGTGGACGGTCTGTATTTGATGCTGAAAGGCGCTAAAGACCGATTGACCGTCCTGGATATGTCCTTGCGGGAGTATGAAATGCTCGTGAGGTCGGTGGAGAAAAGTGGAAAAACAGACAGTCAAGTATTTCTGTTTGGGAGCCCCATTCAGACCTCTCACCCAAGCACACATGACATTGCGGTCCCTAAAGCAAATGATGCGGAAAATAACACCAGTCTTACGTTGATGTTTTGGATTTTTGTGGAGCATACTGGTGTCGTGGTGTCCAAAGAGACTATTGGCGAGATCCATTCGAAAGACTCCTCCGTACGGATTGTTGCGTTTACTAGTCATTCCTCCAATTCAACGGATCCTACCGACATCGGTAGGGATGCATCGTTCACTGTATTTACTCGCGATGTGTATCCTGATCACGTGTCCATTGGAGTCTCAATGAAATTCGATGGGGATGAGAGTTGGCGCTCAATTCATGTCAATGGACAACTTCCACGCGGGAAATGGGTTCAGCTTGTCTTTGGTTTTCACGAGGAGGGGCCAGAGCACTTTCAGATATTTATGGGGGCTAAACAGTCGACTGTTAACAATGGTCAACAGTCAGGAGATCTGTGTAAGAGCTTCAGCTTGGAGTTCCTCCGGAAAGCGACGTCGTGGACTCGGATGACCGTGGGTGGGAATTCTGATATCGATACTCTATCGAAAGCTCCCGAGACTTCGCGGCTATCCGTTCTACCGAGAAAATCGCCCCATGGGTTCGCTGCCGTTTTGGATGATGTGGTTATAACGCGTGAGGTTGTTACTGAGGAAGCCCTTGCTCGAATGCAACAAAATGGACCCGTTCTCTTCCGCTTGAAGCAACAACATCTAGCTGAAAATCACTGTGTCAATGTCCTACGACTACTATGTCAGATAGTGGACTCACAGGAGCCATCAAGTGGAGTTTCATCTGTCCTGCTACCATCTTCCGACCGGTGGATTACGCTATTTACTCAAATTTTGCTAACCTCTTGCCTTGAGCACGGTTTAGCTCAAGTATATCTCTGCTGTCTCCTTCAGAATGTTCTCCCCCGAGCTGTTCCTCCTCCAGGCCTTGATGTGAATACATTAGGTCACATTTTGTTTGGTGCTCACCAGATCAAAACGAATGTGGAGGAGCTTTTCGTTGATTTGAATGGACAAAGCCGCCTGCCGTCTACCTCGACAATACGGAGACAGAACGAATGTTTATATCGGATGATGCAGCAGCTCGGCATGTTGAATGGGAAACACCGAGGAAGAATTCTGTCCGACAATGGCCAATCATCCGAAGATGCACTGGTATTAAAACGAACAGCTTCTTTGCGCTGTGCTGCTGCCATCCAGCTTTTCCAAAAGCTGTGTAACTCTCCTCTATGGAGAAGTCAGATGGACCAGTTCATTGGGAGTGCCAGAACTATTTTCCAGCGTGAGGAAGCGCTGAAAAGCGTTATTCAATCAGGAGAGAACACGGCGTTTGAACCGTCTAATGTGGCTGCGGTGGTTAGTACACTCGCTGGGTATTCAGAGGAAGTTGTGAATGGTCACCGTGCTTCTGTACAGGAAGCAGCGATACCTCCTACTGAACTTCAGGCGTGTGTGTCTCCTTTCGCATCCGTGGTTCATCTCGACGAAAGTAGTGCGAATCAAGTAGCGGCCATTCAATCTCTCTGTACGACAATGTTGACAGAAGTAGCACAACAAGTGCTATTTCTACCGGCTAGGAAGGACATTCTGGAGAGATGTCACAACGATGTTGCAGCAGTGAATGCTTTTGACCGTCGTATTGGAGACGTGGCCCACCAACGCACGCGTGTGCTTCGAGTTGTGATGACAAATCTACTTCGAGAGAAAAACACAGCGACAGCCAACACGTGGCATCATTTGTTACTTGGAGATGCTGCTGTTTGCGCCAATTTGCTCCGAATTGCGTCTTCAAATACGAAAGAATGCATCCTTTCCTTGCTGGGCCCTGACGCAAAAAATGCGATGAAACTTCGCCGACTGAGACTTGTCGTTAAGAAGTTGTTGGGTGGAAGTAAACATCGCAACCACGCACTTTCACCTGTGTCTGTTGCTGAGTTGGAGAGTTTGCAGTGGCAATTGTGGGAGGAAGCAGAGACTGGGATGTCATCAGCTGCTCGAACCCCTTGGTGGCAGCAAAGCAGCGAGAACAGAGGAAAACTCGTACTGGAGGTCGTCGGAGGAGACGTCGAGCTGAGCGATCTCAAAGTCAAAGCCTTGGAGCATTTCCCGACTGTAAGATTGGCCCAAGCGAACATATGTGCCAACAGCGGCTTGTGGTATTTTGAAGTTGTTGTGCTCACCGATGGACTCATGCAGATTGGATACATAGAAGGAGACTTTGTTGCTGACCCTCTTCAAGGTCAGGGAGTTGGTGATCATGCCAATAGCTGGGCTTTTGACGGGTTTCGATGTAAAAAGTGGAATGTGAACTCCTACGACTACGGGGAGCAGTGGAAAACTGGTGATGTGGTGGGGGTTTTGCTGGATACAGAGCGCCTGGAGATCAGCTACTTCCTCAATGGGAAGTGCTTGGGCGTTGCTTTTTCAGGGATTTCTATCACTGCCGCCTCCCGAATGTGTCCAGCAGCCTCGTTGAATGTTCATCAATCTGCAGAATTTAATTTTGGGACTCTTCCAACGACATCTTCGATCGAGGAAGCATCGAATGTTGGTGGGTTTAAACATTTTCCAGCTCTCGACAATGACGATCAGATACGTTTGCGGCCGATAGTCATGGCACTCCATATAATTAATACTGATGGTACTGCAAACGTCGATACTGTAGAGAAACAGAAGAAAAATGGCGCGTCCGAAGATTGGACTAGCAGTAGCGGCGATAGCGACACTGATGGCGAAATTACGCTTGAAGGATCAGATAGTTTACCCGGTTTCGCTCGAGATGGGCGCGAAATACGTACAGCTGACCCAAAATACGAGGAAAGCGATCAGCGTCGACGAGATCTGGTTGAAGGGTTAACAGGCCTCGGATTCCCTCTCGAATGGGCCACTCAATGCGCTACTGAAGCCCGTTTACCGATGGATGAGACTGGTGCTGTCGCTTGGATCTTGGAACAAATGGAAAAGGTTGAGCTAGATGGAAGAGCATCTAGACTGCCAGGTAGTGTCAGTGTTGATGACGACGGAGTGGAGTGCCCAAGTCTACCTGTTGCGCTGTTGCGGGCTCGAATGCAGCTGCCAAACCTTGCTACCAGTCAATCGGCGGACGAATTACCTGGTACAGAAATACCTGCCCCTGCTGAAGCTTTGGATATACCCGACAACGAACCTCTGGACAACCAAATCTCAAAGATTTCTACAATTTACCAGCCTAGTGCTTCAGTCCCAGATCAGCAATTCGCAATGGCCATTAACGCTTTCATAGAGGCAGATAAAGACGTGCAGCAAACCGATGATACAACCAGTGAGGCCTTCCAAACAGGGCATTTTTGGAAGCAGACCAACCTTTTGAGTGAACTTGACGCTTTATCTGACGGAGTAGACGACCTACTTCCACTCCGCATCGTGGTGGACACAGCATTGTTTGTTGCTTACACCCGTGAGATCTTGACGACACTTTTACTGATGTCATTGAGGGAACAAGAACAAGCAGCAGCTTACGAGATGATCCGGCCATTTCTTGCCAGTGAAGAATCTTCCGCTTGTCTCCACCGTTTTATCAGGATAGTGATCGGTCTCGAAGCAGCAGATGCAACTTTTTGTATCTATGCAAAAGTCGATTCTGGGCGATCGTTAGAACTGCAGAAAGCAGTAGCGGCACTTCTAAGATACGAAGTTCGGCTTGACAGTTGCTCAACGAAGGAGAGCTCTCCGCTTCTAAGATCCTTTTTCCAGGAGATGATGAGTCACTGTGAGCGAGGAATGAATTTTTCTCGCGGTAAGCCAGCCGTCAAAAGTGATTCTATGTCTGCTCAGGTGGCAGCCGCGTGGTTCTCGTGGGTATCAGGCGTTGTGATTTCATTTGTTGAAGAGCAAGTGTCGTCGTCTGAAGGAAAAGAGGGTACTCGACTTCCAGACTTTGTTGTTGCTTCTTTCTCCAGTACTGAATTTCTAGAGAAATTAGTGGCGATCGCGTCCATGTCGTCCAGTGCCAAAGCATGGAAATATGTGGCTTTCAGATTAATCGCGAGGCTGTTGTATGGACTTAAAGCAGACGAGCGTTCGCCTGCGTTTTATGCTTCTGCTCAGCTTCCACACCTGACCGAGTTTCTTGCTCTACGATGCCGTGGAGAAATGCACAGCAAAGCTTTTTTTTCGGACGTGACGACCGCATTGTTTGCTCTTTTGACGCATTCGTATGCTGCTCTGTCTCGAGGCTTCGATCGACGATATTCAGAAAAGCAGCATGCGAGCCTTCGAGTAAACAGTTATTCACCGACAAACGTGACAATATCATGGGATCAAGCCCCAAAAGTTGACGATTTTATTGATGAGTCCACAGATTCCACAGCGGTGACGGACTCTGCTGTTGCGTTCCTTCACGTTACTCGTGTGGGCTCTCACTTTCCTGGTTCACAAGGCTCATTCAATAACGCGTTAAAAGCGTTACCATTGAAAGGCACATTTACTATCCGGAATTTGCTTCCAGATACACAGTACCTCATTCGGGTTTCTCCTTCTCAATCTGCTGACGAAGTTTCTTCTGATACTCTTGCTGATACCAACAATTTACAAGGGGCACACGTCCTTGTACAAACGCCTCCTGAGCCCGTGTTTGAGCTCGACAACGATACTATGGGGAAGAATCTTGTGGTCTTGAATCGAAATTTGACTGCCAAAAACACAGTCAACAAGAAATGGCACTCGGTGCGCGCTTCAGTCGCCTTTGAGGAGGGGGTTCATACATGGCAGGTTCGCTTGGATACTTGTGTTTCCAAGAACATATTTATTGGTGTGTGTACTGCAGACGCTTGTATGGAAAACTACATCGGAAGTGATGCCTATGGCTACGGGTTCCTTGCCAACAAGGCTGTCTGGCACAACAAAGCAAAGCTGCACACATATGGGGAAATCTTTAAGCAGGGCGATATTATCCAGGTCACGTTGGATTGCAACGCTAAAACTCTCGCTTTTAGCCGCAATGGCGAATATCTAGGAATTGCAGCTTCAAGTATGCGCGCGGGCATGAAGGCCAGTACAGCAAACGACGGGAACTTCAAGTGGTATCCAGCATTCTCGATGTACAACAAAGACGACAAAGTTACACTGATCCCCCCAACCGCCACATCCACGTTCGCTATGAAGGATGGTCGCCCTCAGAACGCATCGACAATTGAACTCATCGAGGCAATGCAGGATGTGTTGGCATATCAAAGTCATTTAGCCGGTGAAAGTGGGCAAACCAAGCTTTTTGAGGCAGCGTTTAAGGATTTCGACAGCTGGAGACGAGGGCAGATCCTATTCCGTGAAAACGCACTTGGTCAAGTGATCGGGATCGATAGGAGCAAGTCTGCCACAAGCATATACGGATTGGCGTATGGCGACTCGGTGTTTACTTCGAAAGGACAATGCAATGTTCTTGGGGAGTATCGTCATGAGTTGTGGTATGAAATCGACGAGGCAGGAAGCCCGTCTCTCTTTGGGATGCCTACTTTTCAGTTGGCTTCGTGGAGTTTAACTACTTGCCGGGATATGGTGAATTCCCCGGATGAGTATCCCATTCATCGTTACCACAAGAGCAAGCTGGAGCTGGAGCTGGAGCTGGAGAACAGCACTATCGCTGATGCAGACTCGAGTATGGAGCAACAGAACTCACCTTCGAGTGGTGACGAGGTATTTTCTTTTGATTGGTTTGTAAACGCTCAAACTCAATGGAGCAAGAGCAGCATCAATCCTGCAGAGGCTGACACGAAATTAATCTCTGACCTTGATTTGACTGCAACGTCACAAGCCTCCAGTGCTTTGTTGCTTTCGTTCGCAGACATTTCAACGTCATTGCTTTTGGAGAAAAACGATCAAGTTGGCGAAAACTGTGCCGATAATGGGTCAAATCAGAAACTGGCACGCATTGGACTCCTGTTGTATGTAAACCGGTGTCTCTACAATGTTGTGCGTCTCGCGATGCCTAGAAATCTGTTTGCCACATCACTGGAAATGTCCGAAAGCCTCGAACCGAAGAAATTATACTCAAGCAGTCGAATAAATAATTCGGAGCACAACCAAGTATCACCCGTCGCAGCTTTACTGAACTCGCCACATTGGGCACTCGATGATCCTTCAGCTTTCTCGTGGATGCCGTCCTTGGCGGCTCGATTGTTGTTTTCTTCACAGAAAGAGAAGCTCATTGAAGAAGAGCTACAGCAAACCAAAACAGCAAGTCGGACGCTTGATACTCTACAAGAAGCCAACGACACCGACGAGATAGATACAGATCTACCAGTGATTAAGATCGGCTATCCACCGCTCCGACCAGTTCCGTTCTGGGAGTGCAGCACTGCATCGCTGAAGAGCAGGAAGACTTATCGTCTGCATCTTTCTAACAAGTCATCGGTGTTTGTGCACCTTTCGAAGCAATTAGCTGAGCAAGACGGTCGCCAGTGGAGACGTGAATCCTCCCAACCATTCGAAGCAATCCCCATCTCGCAAGCTTTTCAAGTTCAAATTGAAAAACCATTAACTGATTCAACTGGGGGCGTTGAGGGTGAAAAACATATCCAGCAAGCTGATGAAGACGACGAAGACCAGCAAAATGAGCAACCGTCTGCCAAGCAGACTACGCACTACTTAAATATCTTCGAAAATGCCGTACGAGAGATCCAGTCGCCTGTGCTTCCACTGTTCGCACCCGTGATATATCCTGATGGGGTGGCAGAAAGCGAGGATCGTCGGTTGCTTCAACTTGACATCAATCTGGAATTGTTTTCGCCGTCTGCACTTGCCTATTCTCGAGTGCAGAGCTCGCAGTTGTTACTGTGGTACTTCTGCTTTGGTCAAATGATGGGAATTGCGTGGCGGAGTAAACTTTTGTTGCCGTTGCAGTATATTTCGAAGCTCTTCTGGGAAGAATTGGTATCTCCTGCACCAGAAAATGGCTGTGGCAGTCGAGACGTTGCTATTCGTGCCGTTCGCGATGGATTATTCTCCATTGTTCCCAGTCGATGTGTTGCGCTATTGAGTGGGAGGAACCCAAGTCTTCGAGAGCGTCTTTCAGACTTGGATGTCAGTTACGTCGCCAGACTGGAGCGCCACGCCACGTACTCTGGTTCTCACGAACGTCACCATGATCTCTTCTGGTCGGTTGTAAATGCCTTCACGGCGGTCGAACGGCGTATGCTGGAGCAATTCGTGAACCCTGAACGACGCGATAGCGTGAGACAAGGTGAAAAAGTACCAGACACGGACAATTCTCCATGCTTCGTCCTCGAAATTTCAGATGCGTTGGCTGATGGCCGAGGTCATCCAGACTCGTGCTATCCTGTAGTCGTGCCCATTGGGCCGCGCTCGAGTCGTCTTCACCTGCCAGCGTATTCCTCAGCCCAGACACTACGCCACAAGTTGCTGCTGGCAATGACCAATATCCCGTTCATGTAGAGAAAGCAGCAGACCTTATAATTCCTTTGATTTATCCGGTGTTCTTCTGAACTAAATACATGTTACAGCAATGAATCGTGCTTCGCAGAGCCAAATAAGCGCCAAGTTTCGAGTTGACTTGTTTCCGAGTGCAACTTTTGGCCACTTCACATCACTTGCCAAGCTCTAAGATCGAGCGGGACTACCCATCTACGCAGCAGCACGCTCAAGAGGTGGCGAAGTCTCTCCGTTTGCACTGTAACGAGCCTCTAGCACCGCCGGGTTGTCCATTGGGTCCTCGTCATCGACCGATAGAGCACGCGAACGACCACTAGGAACACTGAGAACCCACCCATGGCGATAGTCCTCAAAGATCAGGAATAGAGCCAAAAACAGCACCAGAACTGCCATGCCCAGGAGCATCATCATAACAGCTCGGTAGCTTCCAGTCTCATCGCGCAAGTATCCCACCATCAGGTTGCCGAATGTCGCGCCAATGGCATCAGTGATCTCTACGATGCCAAAAGCCGTACCGAAGCTCTTGCGACTCACCGAGTTAGGGATCGCAGCCATCAGGACCGTCGGCGTGAACGACAGGCAGACGGAGATCAGCAGCATCGACACGATCGGGTTGATTTCCGTGAAAATCATAAACACGTACGCCAATACCGACAGAATGGCAGCAAGAATGATGAGCATAATACGTCCGCCGAACTGGTCGATAGCAAGTCCAATGAACGGCGCAAACACCACGAACAGGTGCGAGACGCTGCTCACTACGCCGGCCTTCACGATGGAGTAGTCGTACCGCTGGAAGAGATAGCTGGCACTGACGTTCTGGAACAAGTGGAAGACGTTGATGAAGTTGACGTGCAGCAAGGCGATGACCCAGAACATCCGCGAGAAATTCTGCACGCTCTCACACGACATCTGCTTGGCATGAGCGTGCGACTTGCGCCAGCGGTGTTTGCGGCGCTTCTTCTCGGCGTAGTCTGCTAGCCAGTGGAGGCTGGGGTCTAAGGCCTCCTCGCTGATTACACGGCTCTTGACAATGCGCTTGAGGTTCAACGTGTACCGGCACACCAAAACGCCGACAAGAGCTGAAGCGATGCACACGGCTACGCCATACCACAGAGCCTGCACGTATCCACCGAAATAAAGAGCAATGGGGGCAACGGTGGCCTTGGCCAGCATTTTCGAGACGTTGGTCACGGCCACGCTGACGCCCATGGCGAAGGTGAGCTCCTTGTTCCTGAACCACGAGGCGATAAAAACGCGAGCACCGACCACAACGCTGCCTTCTCCAACACCGAAAAAGACACGGCCGAACAGAGCCAGCCAGTAGAGCTTTAGTTGCATGCCGAGAGCGAAAATCGCCTGTCCCACGCAGATCCAGGCCAGGAAGAAGCGGATGCTGCGGTGGCCGCTCTTGTCCATTAGACGACCGCCCAGCAGCGGAAGGAACATACTGGGCACCGACACAGCAGACAGCAATGCACCGTACATAGTGTTCGTAATAGGGAAATCCTCGTCGTCCAGCATCAGCTGCTCCAGCGACGACATGCCATTCTGTTCAGAAGAAATAAAACAAAAGAGCAAATGGTCAGCAAAATGTCCAATAGATAATATATACACGCAGTCAATGAGACTAACCTTAACGAAATGGCCGCCGAACGGGATGCAGCTCATGAGAATCAGCAGGTAGAAGCGGTGCGGCGGAGACGTCGTGCGCCAGAACTGCCACGCGGGAGCGCTGTGCAGTGGCGAGCGTGGCGGAGAGAGGCCGCCGCCGTCTCCGTGGTCATTGGGCGACGGCGCGTCGTAGACCAGCGGCGTGAGCTCGGACGGCTCGGCCGATGAATTCTTCTTGGGCACCATTGGACTTTGACTTGCTGGTGGCTAGATACAGTACCGGTACGGCCTTTTGTCTACTTTGTGGTGATTCAGCAAAAGCGCAAGTGACTTCCGGGTGGGAGAGACCTATCTGGGCTTATGTTGCGCAATCGACCGACCGCCTGTGACGTGGTCAGCACCTTGACACTTGCGAAATGAAGATATGGTAGACGCGGTGGCTAAAGTTGGCGGAGCTGAGGCACGGCAAGTTGCCACTGGCAAGATGAGTGTGGCAGTTATGTATCTTGCTGCTGCCGGCGACTGGCCGACGCCACGCGCCGTGACGGCGATCGGCGACCAGGAGTTGCCTCAGGATCGGTATTGACCACCGTGCGCTTTTTCGAACGTACCGTAGCGTTCATTCAGTTGTGCAGGTGGCAGATGACAGCGCTTGTATCAGAATGACATGTGGATATGCTATCAAATCTCGGAATCGCACTAAGTTGCTCAAGGCCGTCGACCAATGATCAGCATCGGTCCGAAAGGTCACATTGGAGCCTCCCGAGCCACGCGCCAAACGCCAATCAGATCTCTCCGACGGCGGTTTCTGCACCACCGACTAGTGTATCAATTGGTGACGCAACGCACTGCGGTCACACGCTATCGCGTAAGCCCCGGATTCCGATGGTGTGGGGCGACGGGGATCGATTGAAGCTGCAGGCCAAGGCACGTGGCCGCCACGCTTCAGCGACAGTCGACAGCACCGCGTTGCGGTCCGACAGCAGATTAATGCTGCAAATCCAGCGGCACGCGCCTCAAAAGGGCGCGATAACGCACGGCCTGTTCACGCCAGCAACCTCTGCCGTCGTCGGAAGCTTTTCAGCCAGCATTGACATGGCTTCAGGTGCGAGTACAGTATCTTCTCTGCCATTGAAGTCGCTGCGCGCTCCACTTTGACGCCGTCTGGTCCATTGATATGCATCACGGGCGCGTGCCGGCGACCAGTCAACGTCGCAGCTAATGAAGGTGGTCCGGTCCTCTGCCGAGCTTCCTGGGATTCATTGGCTCTGCGGGCACACGATTTGGTGGTGGTCATCCGCTAGATGACCACGAGTTGACGCTACGTCATGTAGCCTACATGTACGGTACCGTACGCTGTTGGCGGCATCTGTACATGTACCAAACTTTGGCGCAGGTGCTCCAACGCATTCAGAAATGCATTCAAGGTTGGCAAGCAGTGAATCACTGTACTGCGCCAGGCAAATCGTCGGTTTGTTCACTTCGCCGTCGGCATGGCAAGCTGCTGCTCGAAGTGGACACGTGCCGGCGATCAATCACGCTTCGTCACGAAGTTCGTGATCCCTCGAAGTCAATTCACTTCACACGGGTGGGCAACTTGGGCCGTGCATGCTGCGTGTACCTATTTACATGTACTGTAGTCTTCTAATGTACCAGTACATGTACATGTAGGGTGATTGGCAGATCACTTCAACTTGCACATTAGCTCCCTGTCGACGAATTGCTAAGCTGCTAAGGTTTCTAAGTACATGTATCGCTAGCCTCTGAATTTGAAAGGCGACTGACTGTTGTGACTGCTATTCCTGAACTGGACCACTACGCAGTCTTATGATTAGATTCTTATCCAAGTCTGTCAGTTGAGTTACGTAGGTTTCTCCGTTGTGTAGACGCTTCTTTTTAGGGGCTAACCCTCGGTCGTCCAGCTGTGGAATCCTGCGGTGAGATTTCTGACTTTTACCTGCGAACACTCGTTCGCATCTTCGACGAGCGTCGAGAGCGAAGTGTGCAAGACGAGCAAAACGAAATACTATGGTGCTACGATTCGTAGCCTACGATGCCGATGTCGACGGCTTCGTTCTAGGTCATGATCAAGCCGTAATGGAAGAGGAACTGCAGTTGGTGGAGGCCAACCATCCGTGTCTGCATGTGCGCCACTTGTACTTTCATGTTCTCGAGTTTGCTGCAGCAACGTCGTTGTTCGACCTTTATACACCTACATGTTTCTCGCATCTCCGTTCTTCTCAAACACGTGCTCCGGCAACCTGCCGCTCAACGTACAGTACCCTAAATCTTTCAAACTAAAAGTCGCGAGACCTGACAAGACTTCTATGGTATAATTATGAGATCTCTAATAAAATATGAGTTTCGTTCGTCGCCCAAAATCGGTTTCGCCAAATAAAAACAAAACTAAAACAAATTAATTGCGGACTTTGCAGATCAACCTATCTTGACTCACCCACATGGCTACATTGAATCCACAGACTGACCAGGTTTTTTTGGGGTCTTTCATTGAAAGTTTCAAGGCTTTTGTTTTAGAAGAGAGAGAGAGAGAGACCCATGTCCGAGATTAAGTGCCGCATTCGTCAGTTCCGCATTGAAGTATGGCGACCACCAAGGTTGGCGAGCGCCTGAAGGAACTGGCGGCCTTCCTGGCGCACGCCCACGCGGTGAGCAGCGTGGAAGAGGTGCTGGGGCATCTACAGACGGAGATTACCGATGCCATGGCGCGCTCGCGAGCCTCGGCACAGCAGTGCACCATCCTCTTGTTCCAGAGCGAGGAACCGCCGAGTTTGTTGCGCTTCCTGGGCGCCAGCGCTGACTTTGCGGACGATTCGCGCAAGCGGGAGGTGTCAGCAGCCAGAGGTTTGGTGCTAGAGCTTCTGGGGGTTTTCCTCAAGACCTATGGGGCGCACAGATCTCTCACCAAGCAGCACGTGGTTGATATTTACAAGGACTGCCAGCAGATAGCGCGAACTGACCCGTTTAACCGCGTGAAGGCTCATGCATTAACTGTACGGAGCGTTATTAATGTTGCGATATGTAACGGTTTTGTATTGATGTTACGTTCTGCTGTGGTAGGTGGTGGTGAACGTGCTCAAATATGCAAACAGTCTCCTGAGCTGCGACGATATTGAGCCCCGAGCTTATGTGGAGAAGCTGTTTTATGACATTAAGTTCTCTAAGGCGACTCAGACAGCTAAAGGGCAAATGCTGGAGGTGATTGGCTATTTAGTGGAGGCATTTCCAAAGGAGTTGGAGGAGAATGTGGCGATGTTGCTGAGTTGGATTGAAAACGAGTTGGAGAAGCATTTTTCAAGTAATTCGCCCGAGATGATGCTGGTCAATGGACTACTGTTTGCGCTGGCTCGGTTGTTGGAGTGTGATACAGAAAGATACATGCACGACGATACCCTGCGCAAGAAAATCTACTCGTGAGTTTGTGAATATGTAGTGTTGATGAGATAACCAGCTGATTATGTTTTCCTTTTGTGCTGCAGTTACTTGCTCACGGTATTTGCAACGACAGTCGGCGGTAACCTCTCGCGCTACCAGGTGACAAACTCGTCTGAAATCTTTTTGGTTAAGCACGCGCAGATATTCCAGCAAGAAATAGGCCCAAATGGGTTTGAGTGGTTCTCGTACATGAAGTTTTGCTGCTTGAGCGAAAACAAAACGGTAGGTGGCATGCTTGTTGGGGTTTCGAGAAAAGAATCTAATAACGCGTTCTGTTGTGATCCTCCTCAGATTCACGAGCACGCATTGGCATGCTTGAATGCTATCTTTCTGGTGCTGAATGCGTACTTGGTGGAAGCTAAGGATGATACGCGGAAGAAATGCTTAAACAAAGTTTTGAAAGAAGTTCTCCCGACTGTGAGCGATTCTGCCGCTTCTACATCAACGATGGCATTCGCAGTGCAATGTATTGGCTGGCTTGCTCCGTCAATCTACATTTATCTTGGGGCGAAAGGCTACGGTAAGATTGAAGAGAAGCTGAAAACATTTGGTGAATCACTTTTAGTACTGGATACGAAAGCGACCGCATGGAGATGGTCCCTTGTTTCCCAGTATGTGCAGTGCATCGGACAGTTTGTGAAAGAGGTACTGTACGACTAGGCAGGATGCTGTTGTCCATTGTATTAACATTGTGTCCATGCTGCTGATTTTAAGCGTCGGGATGTCCTACTAGATGAAGGCTACGTCCAGTTTATAGGGGATGTCCTCTGTCATCTAATGGCAGCTTATCCCCAGTGCCTTTGGAAAGCAAAATCGGTGGTGCACAAGTCAGTTTCCGCGGTCTTTGCAGCTGTATCGAATTGGACAGTGCTAGATCCTCTCGTAGATCGCTTTGTACTTCACACGCTGCTGCTGAGCATTTCTAATGTTACTGACCCGGACCAAGCGGTAAAGTGTTTCGAAATGAAAAGTGCTGTGATTCATTGCAACGAATTTGACTCTCATATATTCACAACAGGTTATCTACCATCCAGACACGGGAGAGCTAGTGACAAACCTTTTGTACGACTACGAAGGATTTTGGTTGGCTTTGCTTCGCCGTCGCACAGATACCATTATGGAGCCTACGTCGGTACTGGTTGGTCCTACAACCGGCGATGTTGATATGAAGGAGCCTACCCAAATTGGAAGAACTCTTCAAGCAATCATCTTTGACTCAACTGTCAAGCATGCACTTGGTATCATCCGTCAGCTCAACCTTTCGTATCAGTTCGATCTGCAAACTACCAACAACGGAAAGAAGGCGACAGGATACTCGGTAAGTCGCATCACCATGGATGTCTAACCATTATTTCATTTATCTGACGTTATTTTGTTTGACAATCATAGCCAACTGTACCTCGCGATCATTCGATCATGCTAAACCTGACAGAATTTGTTGAGAGGGTCATCAGTAAAGTGCCAAGAACATTGCTCCGTCCATGGGTATGTTGGTGTGCAAGGTATATGTATGCTTAAGCTGATCAAAGCTCTAACGTTTTGCCCGTTGTTATGCTGGTACAGATCCCCTTGATTGTGCAGCAAATTATTTCTTCCGCTTCCAAACTGCCATTGGTTTCAAGCTTTTATCGAATTGGAACAGTTGTGGCCACGGCAATGGATGACTTGAAATACTTCAATGAAATACTGAGCAGCGATGGGCACGGCGAGGGGATACACCTCCGCGATGGTTTTGCTGCTTTTATCCAACGAGTATGTGCTCAGGCACGCTTTTATCAGGATGAGCTGCTTTTGACGTGCTCGGAGTTTATATTGGCAGCCCCGATAGGACTGGTCGCCATTCAAAGCATGGTTGGTATTGTACGGTCAATTTTGGAACTTGGTAGATCTTTTCTTCCTGCTGCTATCGTCGCCATGGCAGCATTGGAACGTTGGCAAATGCAGTGCCCAAACGAGCTCGAAGACGTGATTTCTGAACTCACACCATTATTGTCGGCATATCTTGACCAAGAGGGGGTTAATGATGGAGATTTACCAGTGAAAACTTCAGGAAAATATAAGGTGAATGTGGGTTCTTACGAATCCGACCTCGCCCAGCTGCAGCGACGTATACTGCTGCTACTTGGGAAATGCGGCGGTAAAATATCACTGTTGATGAGCGAGCCCCCGCTGATAGTCAACGTGCATGGCGGCATGGGGAGCGTTTCATCACCTTTCTTCCGGCTAGAGCTTCAACTGAGCGAGGTGTCGATATCACTGGCGATGGACCCTATTTTATCGCATCTTGGACATTTGGCATCTCACAGTTCTGTTCGGCGTGTGAAAGCTAATGCAAGTGAAGGATATCATGCGTTGGTATGCTATTTGTGCGGAAAGACAACGACGCATCCTCATCAAGCTGGGAAGAAAACTGAGTTTTACGAGTTGTGGCGCGGAGTATTTGCACGTGTTGTTCGCCTAGCTACGGACCCAGAAAAGATCTGCAGGGCCCTTTTTGAGCCATTACTTTTCCAATTGCTTCGCTGGCTAGCTACGAATAGCGACACATTTCCGTTTGAGTATGCAAGTATGCTGGACGAGCTCACGAGGAGCTTGTCGGACCCGGAGACTGCTGTTCGCTCGATGTCAGCTCGATGTATTGCGGCACTTCTCTCACTTGCTCTTGAAACTTCCATGACACGGGTAAACTTTGACGATATATTCGAAAGAATCTTTTCGCTGTGTCGCCATCCTGGGGCTGTGCAGCGTAGCGGAGCTGCTGCTTCCATCAGCTATTTTCTTCGAGCCGTCAACGAAGAGGATGGGGCTGTCTTGGCGAAGTTTGCCGTGCCATGCGTGAAAAATCTTCTGTATGCGTTGCGTTTGTGCGATAGTGATGTTCGAAACCAAGTCGGTGGAGTTGATATACCCCGAGATGTGCTTTCAAAAGCTGTAACGAAGATTGAACGCGGAATTTGCCGCTTTCCACAGCTTTTCCTTCAAGGAAGTACTCACAAGGCTGACGGCAATGGAATTTTGATGGAAGCTACAATTTGGCTGTTTCAGCAGACTGGGGCACGTGAAGTTTTATTTCGTCGTTTATGCCGACGCATTTTCATGAGTTTTAGCGCGCTGGTGAGTAAGTCGAGTTCCGAATGGATCCATCAATATGCATCAGCACACGGTAGCGAATCGATTAATCGTGTGCTTGTACCGATGGGCCCACTTGCGTTAACGATGCCGGATATTACAGTTGAGTGGATGGAGCAGCTGTCCGCTTCCATTGAAAGTTACGTATGGTGCGTCGAAGTGCTTGGTGATACGGCACGGGGCATTTTCGAGCTCAACTCTTCGAATCCTCGGCAAGAAAGCACGAAGCGAACGCATACTTCGGAGCTGGCTGATCCAACACAGCGCGGAAACCAGCACATACTCTCGTGGTCTATTGCAAACCTTTTGAAGAATAAGGGTCCTTGGGGGGACTCTTCGAAGAAATCGCGTTGGATTGGAGCGTATCTATCTGCTTTGGTGTCACTGTGTAACTCTGTCAGATCATATATGAGCAGTGGCAATGTGGTGCTTCGCGATGTTGGAGACATGGATAAAGAATCGTTTCGAGCTGCTTTAGTGGATAAGCTGCTTCTCGCACTGGTTCACGAGACGAATACGCAGACACTTGATGCCAGCTTATTTGATGAAATTAAAAGTTTTTGTGCAAGCGTGGTCATGGATAGCCAAGAATGGGCTCATCAAATTCAAGTCACGGTAGAAATGTTGCTCTCAAGCATGCGTCCGTGTCTCGCTGAAGTCAACAGCGCAGAAGCTTTCGAAAAACACTCAAGAACCGTCGAATCGCTGTCCATATTCGGAGGCAAGGTAATATGTTGTCTTTTACTACGTGCATGCACATGTAGTATTCATTGAAGCGCAATACTGTAAACTAAGATGTTCTTCTCCTCGCAGATCGTAAGTGCTGGAATAATTAGCTCTCCTATGTCAGACAAATATGCAGAAACATTCGCTCTGGCAGCAAGCAAAACAATCAAGTATGGAGACGACTCGCCTCACTACCGTTTTATCACTGTTGCAGCACTGAAAACTGCGGCGGCGTGTGGATGGAGGATTACGGATATATTTGTGAATTCTGCTGATCGACAGGTGTATGCACCAGTCTATAGTGATGTGATCCACTTTTTACCAATCCTCGCGGTCTGGCAAAGGTGCGCTAATGACTTGGTATCGCTGTCCTTGAAAAATGACTTTGCTGTCAACGTGTTGGTTGATGTCCTTCGCCAAGTGACTAGCTTCAAAGTCTACGCAGCCAGATCGGCTGAATGGGACGAGTTTACCAAAACCCTGCTGGCTAACATCAAACAGTTTGTCAAGAATTTGGAAGTTGTCAAGTTTGATACCCAGCGAGCCCTTTCACTCTTGCAAGTTCTTCGGTGTTTTTTGGAGCTGTGCCAGCAATGTTCAGACAAGCTGGTGGAAGTTCTACGCACGGGGCCTATTCCGGATATTAAACATGCCATCATTGACTTGCTGAAACAGCGTGGGTGTAGCTATTTGGTGAAAGCTGACATTTTGCGAATGCTGGCATTGCTGGGACCTACTTCAATTCTAATTGAGAAAAACGCATTCAAAACGACGCTGGACGCACTGGTAGGCTTCGTTTTTGCTGAATTTCCAATCATTTCGGTGGACGTCGCGCGTGGCTCGAAGGAGTTTGATGTGTTTCATTTGTTACTGTCGGAACTGCTGGGTGTTATTGAGCAAAGCAACTCAATTGAATACCTGAAAATCATTTATCCAAGTCTGAAGGAAGCAGATAAACATCTTTTTGAACCTGAAATCAAGCAAACACTCAGACGATTTTCGGTTGCGCTTGGTAATGGTGTACATCCTGGGGATGAACAAAGTTGTGAAAGAGTGCGACGTCAGTTGGCAGAATTATTAGAAGTGCTACTGGATCCTACGCTGGAGGTTACAATTCGTAAAACTCTTTTGGAAGAAGTCTTTACGCCCTTGATTGAGTGCCAAACGGGGGAAACGTTGCAACAGTTCTACTTAATGCAGAGTCTCGCAAAAAAATCATCCATCATCAGTTTACTGGCAACGTTGGTTTCAACTTCAGCTGAGGTTTCATCTGGGGGAAGTCGAATTGGTGTGTTTGTGGCATATTCACTGGTGGAAATTTTGTATCGCTTGATCGACCCGGAGGTTATTCGAACTGATGTCAACGCAGCTTTTCTGGGTCATAAGAATGGCAAGGGCCGGGAGTTTACAATGCTGGTGTGCAAGTGCGCAAGCAAGGTAGTGACAAAGACATATGGAGATGTTGACGATCTCGTTCGCTTTGCATGCTGTGCAGCTTACAATTGTCTACTCACTGCCGTTTCCCGGACACAAAAGCAGGAAAAGTTTTATGACCAGATTTTATTCCAACCAGCACTTTGGAGCAACATTGTGGACTTCTCTGTAGAGTATGAGCTACGTGCTGAAACAGCAGCCTTTGCAACCATCCCTTTGTCAAGCTTGTCTGCAGTTTCTCTCCAAACGAGACTTGATACGAAGGCTATGGCAAACCCTAAATCCAAGCGAAACGAATCAGCTGCACTTCAATTTTTCACGGCGAGCAGCTTAAGTATGGATACCGATACGTTGACGGCTTCAACAATGAGTGCATCTTTAGATACCAATCGAGTGGGCTCAACTTATCAACATCTCGAGATCGAATTAGACGAGTTCAATCAACACCCGTGCATGATTCCTTTGCTCCGCGTACTAGTGCAGATGAAAGCTGACTTCGGTGGCAGTTGGGATGAAAATTCGATGCCTGGCTGGATGAAGAAGATCTTTGACGTGATCATAGACCCATCTACAAACTTGAATGTGCGATTGTTCTTGGCGAAGGTGGTGCTGAATGTTCCGGACGTATTTACGATGCACTCATCGTCTTGGCTGTCCGCTGTGATGGACTCTCTACTTGACGCTAACGCAGCACAAAAGGCTCCTGAGTTCAGCTACATCTTGCGTGACTGTTGCAACCTTGTACTGAATGCTTGGAAGGATGTGCCAGTGGCATCTCTCGACACCGCAAGTCGATTTGTCAATGAGCTCATCAAACTTTGCCCGGAGCGGAATAATGTGATTCGGAACAGCAACGTGCTGCTGGTAACGGAGTTGATAGCGCTTTGGAAGGACTCTGTGGACATCGATGTGGATCTCCTGGCTGGAGACATGATCTCTGACGACGACGACGATACGAAGATGAAATCAGCTAAGCAGTTTACCTCCCTCCAAGTGGTCAGTGCGATGCTGAGTATTGGAGTAAATGTTGAAAACCTTGGACAAACTCTGGAAGATGGGATGCTGCTGGTTATGACAAGCAAACTTTCTTCCTTGTATACCTTAGCAGCGGAGGTTGGGGGTCTGTACCTACGGACTAACCATCTGCAAAGCGAAGAATTCATGGTCAAGCTGCAGAATTTGATCTTTAGTTCGTACAACGACGAAGACTATGGGCGTTTTCTGGCATTGCTTCGTAATGCTTCGATGCATCAGCCAGATATTATTGATTCGATGATGCTACAACGCCTTGCGTTTGTGCTGCCGAAAGCCGTTTCGGTAGACGCCTGGGCTTTGCTTGCAACTGATTGCCTGGGGTGTGCAGCTCAAAATGCCACTGTCGTGAAGGATATATTTGCCCATGCACAGTCGGTTCTTGACCGATTCATTGCACACCGGCATGCTGGCGTACAGCTTAGCACTCTTCGAGCAGTATCAAATCTTTTGGATCATTTGACCTTGTCAGAGCTGAGTCGCCTGGTGGTGGATGCATCAGAAGGTGGCCTCGGCCTTCTTAACAACTATGAAACTCACGAACTCTCGGAATGTCGAGGCTTGCTGTTTGGCGTGGCACAGAAACTGTTCGATAAAGATTTATTAGATCCAGTCAAAGCTAGAGTGGGATCTTGTCTCCTTCGTGGATTGTGCGATTCGGATGACCAACGGAGAAAGGAGGCATTTGAATACTGGAACACATCTACGGCGATGATGAATTCCTGCAGTGATCGACTTCTTTCGATCTTCGGTCCATTGTACTCAGCAAGGTTTGCCGATAAGTGGGTACTTTACGCTACCAACTTGCTTGTTGGAATGTCAAAGGATGCCAGCGAATACCAGCAACCTCTGTTTTCGAGTGCATTGGGCAGTGGTGAATTTACTGAAACGCATGTTAATGCGAGTTGGGAGGCGAATACACAATCGATGGCACCGCTATTCTCTGTAGAAGCTGATTTATTCAGTGCACGCCAAGAACCAAGCCAACAATCTGTTGGACTTACGCACACAGCTCCGTCACAAGCGGATACCTCTTTTGCCAGCACGATGGCGTCTCAGCTGTTTCCGTCCGTTGGGACAATATCCAGCTACAGTCAAACGTTCGGCGAATCAAATTCTGTACAGAAGCAGCAGGGCCGACAGCGATTTTCCAAATTGCGTGTTGCTGCAGATAACGCAGGGGTAAAAGATCGGTCGCGCTATGACAGGAAATCGTCGAAACGCTTTTTCCAGGATCAATATGCGCTACTGAGGAAGAAACAAGAGGCTCAGATAATCCGGGAACAAAAACAACGCCAGGGAAACGTGTCAATGAAAAGGACCTATCGCTCTGGTGAGTTTCCAGATATCCAAATTTCCCAGCAAGATATTGTGGAACCTATTATTGCCCTCTGCGAAATGCATAGTGAGACGTCAAGCCTGGTGTTTGGAGCAGTGTTTTCTTCGATTGTGGCTACTCCACAATTCGAGAGCTCGCGAAACATGAATGATCTGGCTGCGAGGCTGAAGGAGACGTTGACACTTTCGAAAGAGTCCTCCTCCTATGTTAGTTGTATTATTTCAGCGTATTTCGCTAGTATTGTCGGCAACTCTCGTCTGTGCGAAATACTCCCCTTGCAGCCAGTGACGATCGGTGAAGCTGGTTTATCTAGTGGAACGTATAACCTCAGTGAGCTTGTACTCGAGGAGCAGCTGATTTATAAACTTCAGCGTATGGACTCGAACCGGAGTTTCACATCTGACGATTTTGTGGCAGCTTCCTGGGATCTGTTGCATAAGGTGCTGAGCACGGTGCACAAACGGAATTTCCTGATAGCTCTGTCGATGACAAGCAGTACCACCAAAGAATTCAAACTGGCACTTCAAGCGCAGCTTTCCGGCGACCTCCCACTTGCTGTCGCCTCATATAAGAAGGCTGAAAGTATACTGAATTCAGAAAAAGAAATTCTCGAAAGTGGCAATTCGTTCTCCACCGAGGCCATCTCTACGCGATGTCGTTGGCAACGACTGAACTGCTTAGAGACATTAAACAACTGGGAAGCACTGAAAAGTGAGATCGCAGATGTAACCGAGAAGGACAGCGAGTTTGTGTGGAAGCAGCGTCCGCCGTATCTGGAGCAAGGTGTTGGTCATTACCTACGTTCGTGCTTAGGCTTGTCCTTCGCTGAGCAAGAGGGCAGCAATTTGGTAAGTCTGCGAAATTTCATCGAGAGTGCAACACGTGACCCGGCAAAGCAGGAGCTTATTCAGTCTAGATTTCCCGTTGAAGTGTGTTTGGCGTACCTATCATCGGGTGACAAAAACCAAGCGCGTGTCTGCGTGGAAACATTCTATAGCAATTTCCTGAAAATGTGGCGACAGACCAGCCCCATGTCATCGTCCTCTCGCCTGCAATTGTTACAGTCACTGTCGTCGGTAGTGGAGGTTGATGAGGCCCTCTCTTGCTTCGGACACGATTTTTCAGCCACTTGCAAGAAGGAGCAGCCGAATGCTACAGCTTTTATGGATGCATGGAAAAGGTTACCTCCCTTAACAGGTGAGGATGGTATGGTATTATGGTCGCAACACACTATGGTACAGAACACCATCGCCGGATTCCTGCTGGAGTTCGCACAAGACCAGGGGATGCTTTCTTCTGAAACACGTTCGGATATCCTTGGAAGAAAAAGCAGCACCATGCTACAGTATGCAAATGCGGCAATATCTTGCAATATTTTAGCTTTGGCATCAAAAATGCTGAAGAGCTACCGCGAGCTGTGCAACGTTCACCAACTCCCCAAGTTGAGTGTGGAGATGGTAGAAGTGTTCGTATCGCACGTGCTGAAGCTGATCGATCGTCAAGAGCATCAATCGGAAAGGAGTGGCCTCAGCTCCAACGCAATTAAACTTATCACGAGGTACTACGATACGGCCACAAAAATGTTTGATAATGTGGAGATTATGACTATGATGGAGACGGCTCATGGAAGTGATCAAGTAGCAATGGGTTATTTGGAGGCGAAGACGTTTGCAAATGCTGCTGCATTCTATGCGTTCAATGACGTCGATGACAACTTGAAAGAGGAATATTTCTCACGATCGCTTGATATGTTCAAAGTTTCATGCCAGCGCATTGACGCATTTTCGAGCAAAGACGCGGGAGGTGGGGCATCTTCTTCTTTCTTGAGATGCCGGTTAACGTTCATCGAGTTTCTCAACGACTTGCTTTTTAAGCGGAAACTGGTGAAGCTAGGCAAGCTCGCTGATCGCAAAGTATTGACGAAACTGCTGGCTGATAATGTATTGGGAGGCATGGCTGCTGGGGATCGTGAATGTGCCCACTATTTCCCCCAGATATGTGACGTGATATCGTCTTACCCTGACATTGTTGCTGAGTTTGAACAATATCTTCTGAGGAATGTCCCGTTGTGGACGTGTTTGCAGTGGTCAGCTCAGTTGATGGCACTGTTAAATGGGCCTATCGGTAAAACGATCGTTATTCTCTTGGAAAAGGTTTGTTGCTGATGGTAATCGTATCTAGCAGTTTCTTTTTAACTTCTGTGTTTCTTTTCTAATGTAGTTGGCCAAGAAATACCCCGTAGCGCTCTTCTACGACTTCATGGTTACGTGCAGATCTTCGTTGGACAAATTTAAAGTGGACTTGCAACGTCTGCAAGTGTTACTGGCAAATCCAGTAATGGAAAAGTTCGTCACTGCCTTACGATTGTACGTCTACCTTGAAGTATAATCCAAATAGCGTTCACTACTAATGAATGCTTCTTTGTCTTGGACAGGATTCATCATCCAGAGCTCCGGTTAAAAGAGGGACTGAGAGAAGTGGCGAAACTTATAGAAGACAATCGCATTCCCGACGCACGTCGAAAGGTGGGAAGTACATGGAAGGATTGTTTTTCCCTTGATCGTCCGCTACTTGGGACCCAGATTGGCCGATACAACCGTGACTGGAGCCGAAAAGCTAAACGGGACATGGAGAAAATTATGGGCAAGGATGGCTCCAAAATGACTGCAAAAACGGTCAATTCTGCCCGCGAGTGGATCATGAATCAGTTCGGCGTTACGCCAGGCAAATATGGTATTACCAGAGACATGAAGGCGCATCTGGGAGATTTTGCAGATTGGCTCGAAGAATTCGATCATTCGAACTGCTCACTGGAACTCCCGGGGCAGTACACGTCATGTAAGTTCCATATTTTTCTTGTTTTAGCATCATTTCTTTTCTTTTATTCACCAGATATGTCTTTTTGGTACAGATTGGGGCCCACCCAGTCCAACAACGCATGTCCGGATCTTAAGTTTTGATTCGATGCTTGGAGTTCTAGCTTCGAAGCAATTGCCCAAGAGACTGACAGTGCATTGCAGTGATGAGAAGGACTACACTTTCCTTGTAAAAGGAGGTGAAGATTTGCGTCTCGACCAGCGAATTGAGCAGCTCTTCGGCGTGATGAATCAAATTTTAGAAGCGGATCCCCGATGTCGGGACCAGAGACTTTCTCTCGTCACTTACGACGTGATTCCAATGACACAGGAAATCGGTATCCTCGAGTGGGTTGGAGGTACCTCGACGCTAAAAGGAGTAATTGAAGCACAGCTACAGATCGACGAACGCTGCCCTGATCTCAAGAGCAACAAGAGGCAAAAGCTGGAACTGTTCAATACGACGGCAGCGAAGAAGTACGAGTCATTTCTGATGAAACAGCGCGGCTCGAGCTATAGCGCGAAGGTAGTTGCACCACGCTCGAAAGAAGTAGTGGATCAATTCGTGAAAGTCCAAGCGATGATCCCCGCTGATTTATTACGGCGCCAACTGCTTGGGCTGGGCTCAAATTACGAGGCATTTCTGCTAGTTCGAGATCACTTCCTCAAGTCGCTGGCTGTATTTAATGCCTGCTCCTACGTACTTGGCATTGGAGATCGTCATCTGGACAATTTCCTCTTTGATCTTGCGAGCGGCCGTGTAATCGGAATCGACTTTGGTGTGAGTTTTGGAGCTGGTGCAAGTGTTCTCCCGGTTCCCGAGTTGATCCCTTTCCGCTACACCAGACAAATGGACTTCGTATTCCAGCCGTACGATGGTGCGAACCTCCTTGCGCAGGAGATGCAGGCAGTGTTTGATGCGCTTCGTTCGAAGCGACAAGTAGTCGAGAGCGTGATGAACGTCTTTTTACACGAGCCACTGTTGGATTGGCAACAGTCTACCACAACACACGAGAAGGCACTGTTTGAAGTGGCAGAAGGTGACGATCGGCCCACCCTGCCAGACAGTGATGTGGAAATGGAGGACGTGGAGCAGGTTGAGCGCACCCGCGCGTCTCGATCGAGCTCGAAATCGACGGCATCACCAGATAAAAGTAGTGCCACCAGCGCATGGCTACCTGATGTCAAGATTGCCATTGCGCGCAGGAAGTTGGAGGGCGTGTCACCTGCATTGCTGCTGAAGGAGGAGCTGTCCCAGAATCCCCATCTGAGGCAGCACATCAAAAAGTTCCACGCGCTGGTCGATGGTGCGAGTATCGGTGCGGAAGACGCCAAAGAGATGGTCGCGTTGAGCTCGCTAGCGCAGGCTCAAGAGTTACTAGTGATGGCAACGGCGCCGGACCTGCTTGGGCGCACGTTTCAGGGGTGGATGCCATGGCTGTAGGCACTTCAACTTGACGAAACTTCAGCTTTACCGACCACATACGGAGACGTTATCTTGTATCTTGAATTCTGCTTGGTTTGCAACAGTAGGCGGCATTGAAACTGACACAAGCATTGAGGTAAACGGGCTGGGCCCATTTTGATAAGCGGGTTGAAACTTCCTGACTCCGAAATATGGGCCGGGTTTGATATTTTGTGCTTTTGATCTGATGTCCAGGCTTTGAAAAGTACCATTCTTGACCAAAGCCACATACAAACTTCAAGTCAATCGGACAAACCTACCATCACTCTGTTCTGATGTGGTGTACACAAAACCCTACCCAAAAAACCGCCGCCTTTTCCCCACCATTCCCCGTTCCGCCCCCTCCTTCGTATTCTTCACCACGCCCCGCGCGCGCGTGTACCCCTGCATCTCTCTCTTCCCCGCGGACGCCCCCTGCACCCCCCCACATCTCTTAGACCATAATGGACATCTCAGCCGCCCTCCTCAACACCCAGAGCCCCGGTACGCTTCGCTACCAGCTCTCTTAGTAGTGGGTACTCCTTTTACTGACAGTATCTTTTTTTTAGACGTGGCGTTGCGCAAGCAGGCAGAGGAGTTCCTCAACAATGCGTTGCAGCAGCAGATGGGCCAGTTCATGGTGACACTCGTGCAGGCTCTAGCCTCCGAGGAGTTCGCCGTGGTGGGCCGCCAAGCCGCCGGTTTGTACCTCAAGAACGTACTGGACGCTAAGGATGACGCGTTGCAGCAGCAGAAGATCAACGCCTGGATGGCTATGGACCCGTCCCTGCGCACGCAGATCAAGGACGGCTCGATCGGCGTGCTCCAGTCCAACGACCCCGTGGCGCGCCACACGAGCGCCCAGCTGGTGGCCAAGATCGGCAGCATCGAGCTGCCTGCCAAGGAGTGGCCGGCGCTACTTGAATCCCTGCTGCACAATGTGACTAGCGGTAACGAGGGATGCATCCACGCTACGTTGGAGTGCCTCGGCTACCTCTGCGACGAGCTCGAGGAAGGAGCCATCGATGAACAGGACACAAATCGCATCCTCACGGCTATTGTGGATGGCATCCGCTCCGACCGTCCGCCGGCCATCCGCCTTGCGGCCGTTACGGCTCTCCGTAACAGTCTGGAGTTTGTCAGCGAGAACTTCAAGCGCAAACAGGAGCGCGACCACCTCATGCAGAAGATCTGCGAAGCTACCCAGTCTCCAGACCTCCGCACCCGTGTGGTGGCCTACGAGTGCATTGCTGCCATCGCTACGATGTACTACGAGTACCTTGCTGAGTACATGGAAACACTGTGCAAACTAACGTTCGGTGCCATCACCACCGACCAGGACGAGGTGGGCCTGCAGTCGCTGGAGTTCTGGTCGTCTATGTGTGATGTGGAGCTCGACCTGATCGAGGAAATGAACTACGCCGAGCTCGAGGGGCGTACAGACTTCATTCCGTGCAACTACTATGTGCAGACTGTGCTGAATAACCTCATCCCTCTGCTGACCGAGACGCTGAAGAAACAGGAGGAAGACCAGGACGAGGACTCATGGAACCTTTCCATGGCCGCTGCTACGTGCCTCGCCCTCGTGGCCCAGGTGGTTGGCGACGCTTGTGTCGACATCACTATGACATTCATTACGCAGAACATCGAGAGCAACGAATGGCGTCCGAAGGAGGCCGCTATTATGGCGTTCGGTTCGATTTTGGATGGACCCGAATCGGCTAAGATCGCCCCGCTTGTTCGCCAGGCTCTTGGGTTCCTCATGGGCTGCATGAAGTTTGATAACATTTTGGTGCGCGACACAACTGCTTGGACACTGGGCCGTATCTGTGAGCTCCACTACGGATGCATTAGCGGCGAGATGCTGCCGGGTCTGATGGAGCTGCTTCTTGAGGGACTGGACCAGGAGCCACGTGTATCGCACAACGTTTGTTATGCCATTCACAACATTGTGAAGGCGTTTGAGGAGTCGGAGGCTTCGGCGCACATGCTGACTCCTTACTTCAACACGTTGTTTGACAAGCTGCTTGAGACTAGCAACCGCCCCAACGCTACGGAGAGCAACTTGCGCGGATCGGCCTACGAAGCTCTGAACGTGCTGGTGCAGGCTGGAGCTGATGAGGTGAACGAGCACATTATGCTACGTCTCCCCGTAGTATTGGAGCGCCTGGAACAGAGCATTAAGACGCTTATTGAGAACCCGGACAGCCTTCACGACGACCAGGCTGGTCTGCAGGCGTTGTTGTGCGGCGTTCTGATTGCTGCCATTCAGAAGCTGAACACAGACATTGAGCCACTGGCGGACCGCATCATGCAGGCACTACTTCAGGTATTCTCTACCCGCAATGCTGCGGCTGCTGAGGAGGCTTTCATGGCTGCAGGTGCCCTGGCCAATGTTGTTGGCGCCAAGTTCGAAGTCTACATGCAGTACTTCGGCCCAGTAGTGCTGATGGGTCTGAAAAATAGTGAAGAGTACATGGTCTGCAGTGTTGCAGTGGGCGTCGTCGGCGACCTTTGCCGTGCACTGGAGGGCAAGATTCTGCCGCTGTGTGATGATATCATTACCGCGCTGATTGAGATCCTGAAGAACCCGATGCTTAACCGCTCTGTGAAGCCGCCTGTGCTGTCGTGCTTCGGTGACATTGCGCTGGCCATTGAGGGTGATTACGAGCGCTACGCGGCGCCCTCGCTCCAGATGATTCTACAGGCGGCTGGTGCGTGTGGATCCATTGCAACGGATGACGAAGAAGTGGTGGAGTACATGAACCAGCTACGCGAAAGTGTGCTCGAGGCTCTGACGGGCATAGTTCAGGGACTTGGTGCTGCCAACAAGGCTTCTATTCTGATGGAGTGCGCGCAGCAGATTGCTGCTTTCTTGGCGACACTGGCGAATGACCTTGCGACGCGATCGGATGCTGTGACAACCGGTGCGGTGGGTTTGATTGGGTACGTTGACATTTATTTCAATCGTTACTTTTTTGAGTTTGACGCTAACTTTCTACATTTTGTGTTGTTTCGTCCCTAAAGCGATATGGGCCAATCGATGGGCAAGGCTGTGGAGACGTTATTCCATCAGCAGTTCGTGGTTCAGCTGGTGAGCGAGTGCGCTAACAATGCTCAAAACCCTCAGGCTCAGCAATTGGCGGCGTGGACGCAGAAGGTGATTATGGACCTGCAGGCGAACTAAGTTGGTGACAAACGGCCTCAGTTATCTCTTGCTCGTCTCTTTCTGTTTGCCTTCTGCAAACACGGAGGCGAGTGGCAGTAAACTTGAGGTTCGTGCGAGCAGACTATTGTTTAGTGGCCGCGAGTTTGCTGTCGCTCCCTGCTTTGCTTTATGCTGGTTGCCTTCTGCAATCACAAAAGTTGAGTTGGGTGAGTGATTCAAGCTTGCTGGTTGGATGGCGTGCACAGATCCTTTGCGACTGCAAAATTAGGACGGCGTTGTGGCATGCTGGCATTTATTTATTGCGAGTGTTCAGCTTGACAGCGGATGCAGTGCACTTGTTGACGATACATCGGCTTGCCCAGTGTTTTTGTGGACTCCTATGTGTCTTGTTCTCCCCTACTGGGAGGTGAGGCACAAGACAGGTTGTTCACTGAGCGCTCAGGTCGAGTCAGTAGGAGACCGTACAGTAGTTTCCTTATTCCAAGAATGCAATCGCGAGAGCAGGAGATGGACTTGGTTGCATGACGCAGCTAGTTGATCGAATGCCTTGTTTCATTTCTCTTGTGCTTCTCGTGTGTTCTGTGCTGCTGTCAGGACAAATTCAGCAGGTTGCTGAGTTTGTCCACATGCAAGTTTTGCAATGAACAAATTCACACGTCGTTTTCATAATATTTTCTTTCCGTTCAAAATATTCACTTTGGATAAATATTAACTTGATATTCACACACACAAATTGGTCAGCAGAGATGGCGTCCTCCGGGGGCATGAGCAACGCCGACTTCGCGCGGATGTTCCGCAAGGAGGAGCGCCAAGTGAGCGCAGACGCATCTGTAGATACCCAACCAGATCCTTCCGCTTCTAGCTGCAATGACCACGAGTTAAACCCGATGCAGGCAGCGGCCAGACGACGACGCCAAGAAATGGACCCAGGGGACTCACGTGATAGCTCAGAGGGCATCCCACAGGTCTCTGGTCTTGGTTTTGGCTCTGGTCTCGGGACTCCACTGGTTAATATGTCTGGCCTGGGGTTCCGGCCAAGTTCCGCGTCTGGAATGGGTCTCGGAGCTGAAGAACAGAACGCAACAGCCTCTAGACCGACCAAAACTAAGACTTATGCCTGGGAGAAGCACACGACGGGCTTCGGCACCAAGATGCTCTCTAAAATGGGCTTCAAGGGTCGTCTAGGCAAGAAGGAGGACGGTGTATCCGCCACAATTGAGGTGAAGAAGCGACCAGTTCAGATGGGAATGGGGTATGGCGACTTCGTTGAGGCCAGCAACCTCAAGCAGAACCGGAAGCTGCAGAAAGAATTAAAAGGCGAAACCGTAGGGGATGAGGAGGCTGCTGGACAAACTTCAGCTGTGGAGGACGATTCTCTGTGGAGAAAGAGGAAGGTGGTGGCTACAGGGCGTAGGAAGCACAAGCGAGCAGCAGAGTTGGCGCAAGAAGCTCAGGACAAGAAGAAGCAGAAGAGAAGTGATGTTATTGTGGACATGAGAGGGCCTTCTGTTCGAGTGTTGTCTGATGTGATGGATGCATACACTGTGGACCCGCAGCGAGTTGAAGCTGCCAAGCCTAAGTTAGGGGACGAGCTCATTTACAACGTGCGGATGGTGGTGAACCTCGCACAGGGCAAGATTTACGACTTGACGCAGAAGATCGAAACCAACAAGGAAAATATTGTGGCGATGAAGAAGGAGGCCAAGTTAGTCAAGTCGCAGCTGGATGTGGACGATGTGAGACAGCAACACATGCAGGCTATGGTGGAACACATGAAGGCACTGGATGAACTGCGGGAGAAAGCTCTAGGGATGCAATCGGTGGAGCCAATTTTATCGCACCTGCGCGTAGTTCGACGGGACTTCCCGCTGGAATTTGACGTTCATAAGCTGCAACAGCTCGTGCCGTCTATCTCTATGCCTCCTCTCCGAGCCTTGCTGATGGAAGCAGACTTACTCGACTCCAAGGAAATCGACGGTGTGGTGCTTCAATTCCAAATGATTCAAGCGTTCTTAACCGAGTTGCCGTCCAATAGTGCAGCAAAAACTCCACGCCAGTCTGCTAGTGTGCTTCCTGTCATTCGCGAGAAGACAATGGTGGAAGGTGACGATCTCTACAACTTCATACTGGAAGAAGCTTTGTGGCCTGCAATGGTGCAGTGCGTAAACGTGGATTGGCAAGCGAAGTCTGCTCCTGGTGATTGCGTTGACTTATTCCTGAAGTTTAGACCACGCCTGTCAAGTGAATTTGAGGAGGCATTTTTGATTCAGTTGGTGCTTTCTCGATTGAGAAAAGAGTGCAATCGGTGGGATCCTCGATCCGACACAATCCCAATCCACGAGTGGTTGCTTCCTTGGCTGCCTTACGTCGGTTCTGCGATGAAATCCCTGTATCCGGATATTCGATTAGCCATTGGAAAAGCCTTAAATCAGTGGCATCCATCGGACCTGTCGATCCTTGCAGTTTTGTCCCCATGGAGGGAACTTTGGGGTGAACGCGAGTACGGCAAGTTCACCCACCGTCACATCGTCCGGAAGCTAATCCGATGCTTGCATCGCGAGTTTGAGATCAACCCTGAAAATCAATCTCTGGAGGCTCTAACATGGGTGTTGGCATGGAGAGATCATCTTCCTGAACGGCAATTCATTGCTTTGCTGGAAGGCGAGTTCTTTCCAAAGTGGCTTAAGGTGCTACGCAAGTGGGTCGGTGGGTCTCCGAATCTGACGGAGTTGAAGAAATGGTATTGCGGGTGGAAGCTGCTTTTCGAGAAGAACCAGCTAGCTACAAACGAGAGATTATTGGTCCATTTCCACGGAGCTCTCGTGCTTCTTCAGATTGCAGCGGAGGCTGTTAATTTGCCACCTGAAAGCAGACTGTCCGTGCCGGAGCTAAACGAAAGTGCTGCTGCAAATTACCAAGATGCATTAGAACTGGCTCGAGATGCAAATGTGAAGGAAACATCACTTCGAGAGGAAAAGATGTCGCCCCGAAGTGTATCCTCTCGCAGCGTGAGCCTGAAGGATGTCGTTGAAAACATGGCAATCAGTCACAACTTAACTTTTCTGCCAAAGGGCCTTCACGATGGACAGCAAGTCTACACGTTCGGGAAGCACCAGATTATCATCGAACAAGGCGTGGTGTTTTTAAAGGAGGATTCTAAGAGTGCGTTCAAGCCCGTGGACTTACAAGAGCTTCTGTAAAAACAAACCACGAATAGACAAGCAATTACTTCTCAACTTCGAAAGCGCTCGGATATTGCTGCGGTGGGCAGTGTCGACGTCGAGGCAGCAGTTCCACAATACTCTCTATCCCCGGTAACTTAGCGCTTTGGTAGTAAAGTAGAAAGTTGGAACATTGAAAACTTTTTGAGACGCAAACCGAGTGGGATCCCCACTTTGTGTATTTACATTCAAGCAATCTAATGCACGTGCAGTCATTGCTAGGCAAACCTTACCAAATAACATCCGTGGTTGGGCGATTACCCACCTTCTTTTCGCCCTTCGTCACCTTCGAGCTGCAAGCGGCATCATCCTCCACGATGTCCGCATCCGGGTTCTCGCAAGCGGCGATCTTGAGCTCGCACGGGTTCGAGTACCAGACACCGTCGGAACCGCACACAGGCAGTTCAACGTCAGGGCAGGCACTCGCGCACTTGGAACTGGGCGTAGAGCTGCCATCGTCAATGACACCGTCCGAGCCGTCCTCGTACAAGCTACCAATGTCGCTGGCACTGTCAGAAGACGTCTTCGTCGCCTTCTTCGACTTCTCAGTCTTGCTGCTGCCCTTGACTATTTTCGTCGCCTGTGACGCACTTCCGTCGTCGCTTTCACTAGCGGATTCGTCACTGGCATCCTCATCACTCGCGGACTCGTCGCGCGGGGCACCAAATTCCTTACCGTACACGCGCTTGTACTCGTCCAGGACGTTCTCCCTTGGGCCCTTGCACTTAGCAGCCTCCATCGAGCACTTGTTCGGGTACTGCACACCGTTCTCGTCCCAAACGGGGGAGAACACGGCGGGGCACAAGATGTTAGGGCAGTACGACTTGGGGGTGCCCTCATCGGATCCGTCTTCAGAAGCCGATTCCTCCTTGCTTGAGTCATTAGACTCGGGGGCGCCCTGCAAGACATCGACCGCACCCGATGAGCTGTCATCCTCTTCGCTGGCGGATTCATCTCCAGCATCGTCAGCGTCACGCGAGGCGCCGAAAGACTTGCCGTAGAGACGCTTGTACTCCTCCAAGACGTCGACATTTTTCCTTTTGCCCTTGCACTTAGCTGCGCGCATCTGGCACTCGTTCGAGTAAGTGACTCCGTTCTCATCTATGACGGGACGCATGACGGCGAGACAGGCAAAGTTGCAAGAAGTGCCAGTGTCCTCCGATTCGGACGAATCCACCGACGCCGAAGCCGAGTCCGACCCAGAGTCGCTGGTTAACGTCGTCTGCATGGCCGGATTCCCAGCACGGACGGCGGAGACGGCGATGGCCGCGATCACGAGGCCGGCGGCGAATTTCATCTTCTTTCGAGTGGGATCTTCCGTCAGCAAAATGAGAAATGATCAAGCCAGAGTGCAGTCGTTCCTCTCGCCTCCCACCTGCAAGTTGCAACAGCAACGAGTTGTTGCCAACGACATACAGGAGCATCTATGTGCCTCCCCATCCGGGATTAATTTCGCGATAAGGATCGCGCATTTTTGCTGTTCGGGGATTCCGACTGTCCACACTGGCGCCGAAATACTGCATTTAAAAGGGTTAACTCTTTTCCGAGCTACATGTATTGTGATGTCGGAGAACCACTTCCGCTGGTAATCTTTCGTAGATTATCCCGGAGACAAAGCATGAGTTGACATCCTGCAGCAGAAAAATTTCGCCCCAAAACACGTCAAAAACAGCGTGATCTTGGCCTGCTGCTATACAGATTTTTTATGTTATTTTCTGATGCTGGCTTGTTACAACCTTCCTGGCCGCGAAACGATCTGCTCGTGTGTGAATTCTTTATGCCTGGTTTCCTGCCTCGCAGTTGTCTGAAGTCCTCCGCCCGTTGCCGTATGCTCTCACGAAGAACAGCATAGCGCTTACCAGCGACGACTGCCAGCGTCACCGCCACCACCACTACGACGATCATCCCAACGCGAGCTCTGACGCGGACGACCACCGCTGCCTGAGTAAGGCGCGCTAGAGCGTTGCGCAAATGGCCCGCTGCTGCTATCATTGCGCTCGTATGAAGAGGGGCGGGATTGGCTTGACGAAGGAGCGACAAGCGCCTTCATCTTGAAAAACTGCAGCGCCTGCGACAAGGTTGGCAGGATAGACGACTCGATGCGGCCAAAGAAGCGGAAACCTCCCGACTTGACCTCCAAATGGCAACTACGAGGCGTTTCGCGAGCGATGTACGTGATTGAGAAGCATCCCGGGAACTTGCTATACAAGTGAACGGCGTACGGGATACGCGACGGGTGCTCTTTCTTCTGCTTGATGAGGTCTTCCTCAACTGTCTCCTTCAGGCCGCTCTTGTAGTGCTTGTAGTGGACCACATCGTCCACCAAGCTGTTCATCGGATCCACGAAGCGCGCAATCAGCTCATCGATATTCTCGTACTTCTCTTCCTTGATAATCAGTGTCTGGCCAATACGGGCTTCCGATGGCTTGTCTTTTTCTTGGATATCGAAGTGACGATACACGCCGTCCAGCATCTTCCAGGTTAGCGTGAGGTGGTCGGTTCCCAGAGTACTGGGACGAATAACCACCTCTCCAATAGGCTGATCCCGCAGATAATGCATCGCGGTCGGGCAATTGATGTTGCGGAATAGTGGGTGCGCAATCTGGCGCTTCTTACGCCTTGACGGGTGAGTTCCTGGAACACGGGTCGCCTGCGTAAATGTCGTCTTGTCTTCTTCGACAGGGGGCTCGTTCACCAGGCGGTCAATGCGCTCCATACTATCCGTTTCGACCAACTTGCCGTTCGTGTATCGCGGGAATCGCTCCGGGTGAAAGCACATGGCCATATCGATCAGCGAGCGGCGGTTGCAACCAAGCTGGAGCTCGTATCGCCCTTCACGGTCAGACTGGATCGCCAGGATCTTGGCATTAACCGTGATACCCTTAGGGAAACCCTGGGGTCGCACATCCATCAAATAATCCGGTAATCTATCACGATGCAAACTCGAACGCATACCGCTCTGTAAGCGAACACGAACAAATTCGTCACCTGACATGTGAAGTAGCGTAGCAGGCACGATCATTCCCACGCGCAGAGTCTCACGCGTTTCACCGTTGAGTAGGAAGAAGAGATCTTCGTCCTTGGGAACCTGGTACTTTGCACGCTTGTCAAAGTAAGGGTATCGTAGCTCTCGCTTAATGTACTCAAGCGTCAGCAGCTTAGGGCCCTTCTTTTGAAGCTCCAGACGGCCAGCGTACGCAGATAAATCCAGTTCGGACAGCACGTCTTGAATTTCTGCATCTCCGAGACGGGTGTTGGGAGGAGCGTTTCGGCTTCGAATTGCAGATGCTGACTGGTACATCGTGTCTTCCACTGCGTATGAGTAGTGGTTGGGATCATACATGTCGATGGTGGAATTGTTGTTGGCATCACCACAAATCTTCACGGCCATATAGTAACTTTCAGGGTGAATTCGGGTGTCATCCAACGGGTTCAAGGGAGCTTCACGGAGCGCGTCACGCTCACGAATGCGGATGAAACCAGCACAGTTGCGGTACACGATTTTCCCCACGAACCCCTTCGAGAGCAGCTCCTGGCGTCGCTCGACGTAATTCTTAGCACGAACCTTGTCCAGCACCGACGCTGCCTTCACCGGACCCAAACCGCAAATGAACTGCAGCTGATACGAAGTGTGTTTATGGTTGGCCAGTAGGTTGATGTCAACGCCATACTTGTTAATCACTTGAACGAATACACGGTCGTACTCCTTCAAAAGGAGGTCCTTGACGAGCGAGTGCTGCATCATGTGAACGTTCAAGAAAAGCAATTCGCGCCCGCGGCTAGGTTCGTTCAGCGCAACATTTCCCCACATGGCACAGAGTTCCGACGCAGGATTCCTGAGGTAGCGTCCGAGAGCAACAGCAGCACGAACGTATTCCGATTCCTCAGGGAACTCCTGATCCGCACGTTTAGAGCGGCTGAACATGTTCGGGACGTCATCTTTTAGGAATACAATGTCCAGGAAGTCGTGTCCATCTCCGTTTCCAATACGCGAAGCATCATCACGACCCAACACACGGCGAACATCATCAACGACGGCGCCCATGTCCATACACTTCATACCAGCCGAAACATTAATGACAACAACGTGTGTTTGTGAGTGCTCTGTCAGGAACTTCAGCAAGGTAGCTGACAGCTTGTCGACCATCTTGTCATCTCTCTTGCAGTATCCTTCCGTCTTGTCCACCATTTCTCCGTTCACATCAAGAGCCACGATATGCGCAATTGAGTCCATAGTGCTCTCAACCCAGATCGAAACAATAAACGGATCCACGCCGTAGGCAGGTTCATATGGACGGACCGAGAGCCGCTCTCGTAGCGCGTTTCCGCACATTTTCACGACCACATCGCGAGAAGCCACCGTCAAATCCCGCTTCACCTCGTTTTCAAACGACACAATCATAAAATTGTTGATCGCCTCCTGCAGAACAAGATGGCGCTGGCTCTGCCACTCTTCATCCGAATCTTTGCTTTGAGAAAGATAGATTGGCTCCAGTGTGTCCATCAGATCTTGGGCTTTCTCGTTGAGGATAGTGATCTTCAATAAACCTTCCTTTTCAGCACGAGCAATCTTCAGCCACAAGTCGCCTGCTTCGAAAACCTCGAGGACCGGCATCTTCTCAATGTACTGCAGACCGTGGCAGTAGTGGAACTCGTCAATTTCTTCTCGGCCCTTTGCAGTTGCCTCAGTGGTCAAAACAGCGTTCTGACGGTACAGTTCACGAATGTGTTTTCGTACGTTGGGCTCAGCAGCGACCTTGCTGGCAGCTATGTGGCGGGCACCCTTCATTACGTCATCCACGGTAGGGAATTCCTTCGTCACGTATTTTTGGGCAAGAACACCAGGGCTCTCTTCCGGGGTGGGAACTTCGCGATTTGCCTCTTCATAATCCAGGCCAGCCACGATACCACCAAGTACGGATGCATTCATCGTAAACGCCAAAGACACTGGACGCAATCCTGCCTTCGTACAGATCTGATAAAATGTGCGACGCACTGGCCGCCGGTACTTGTGGTCAGAGCCTTCCTTGCCCTGCCCGCTTGATTCTTGCGCGTCAAGAGCAAAAAACTCTGATAAGTCCTTGTATGTCTTTTCGTCAGGAGTGCTAAATAGTTGCTCGTAGCATTTACGCACGAAAGCCGACTCCTTGGCATTGGAAGAGTCAACAACCCGCTGAATGCCACCCTGGAAAGACCTTCGCTTGCGCTCCAACTTGTCCCATTTAACATCAAGGTCAAGAATCTCATACAAGTTTTCCGTGTGCAGACCCACCACTTTCCAATACTCCTTGCAGTAACGCTGGACAAAGGCTGGCTCTAGCTTCTCATCGTGATAGAATCGCAAGACGGTATCAATTGCTGACACGATCTCGCCGCGGGACGCTGCAGAGTTACGCTGACCTCTTCGCTCGAGGTTTCTGATGATAAAATCACTGATCCACTCGGACTCTTCCGCACGGTCCTCTGCGTCCGGGAACTCACGGTTTTTGAATAGGTACTGGTAGCGCTCTGGCAAATCGTTGTCGCGCACAGCAATGACATCCGAGGTCATCATGTGCTCCTTCAGCACACTAGGCTCGAACTTTTCGAGCAGAATTGCCTTCTTCGATTTCGCACGGGTTTCAACGGGGATCTTACCGCTTGTAGCCTCCAAAAATCCATCCATGTCTCCGAATAGCTCCTCAGCTTCTCCCATCTGGTACACTGACGGACCCTGCATGGATGCTGGAATAGGTTCCTGTTTCCTGCGGCGTCGCGGTCCCTCCCGCCCTTCCTCATCATCATCCACGATGAATTCATCAATGTCGTCACTTTCGTACTCGTCGTTGCCAAGATAGTTGTTAGCGCGTTGAGGCGCCGAGTCCTCCTCTTCCTCGTCCGAGTCGCCGAACATGCGGTAACTGAGCTCGCGCGACATGAGCCCAGAGTCGTCCTCGGTCTTTACTTTGCGGGACGATCGCCCCATGTCCTCATCTTCGCTGTCACTATGGGTCGGGCCCGTGTCCATGCCCATGTTTTCACGCACAAGCATGAGATCTTCGTCATCGATCTCCTCCACCTTTTGTTTAAGACGCTTAAGTTTTTTCTCTTTCTTGCGGCGGCGACGGCGGTGGCGAGCTGGTATTAGTGAAGCAAATACGGGGTGAGTCTCTCTCTAACGATATTCCCTATCACAGTTTCTCCTTACCGGACTCTCCATCGTCGGAGCCCTCGTCATCCTCGTCATCCACAACGAAGCCGTCGTTCTCGTACTCGTTGCGGTCTTCTCCTTCGTCGTCGTCGTCGTCGTCATCATCCGAGTCTGCGCCGCCTCCTGTTCCTCCGTCGTCACTCTCGGACGCCATATCTTCGATGAAAGCCGATTTGGGTTTCTACTCGTAATAACACAAACGTGAGGGAATATTCTAATTGAGAGGGAGAGCCGACTAACGGACCTTATCCTCCTCCTCTTCGTCATCGCTGGCGGAACGCTTAGTCTGCTTTCTCTTGCTCTTGCTGCCGGAACCACCGCTGAGCTTGCGCTTCTTGCTACCTGGCTCGTCCTTCACAGCGTCTGAATCCGAGTCAGAGACCGTGGGGGACCCGGTCCCGAACATTTCATCTGTAAAAGCAACACGTAACCGACAGGTTAACGAAACGAGAGCGGGAGGGGAGGCGGCAGGACAGGGGGCTTACCGTCTGACGTGGTCATGGGCGAGTTCTTGTACTGCTATTGGCGCTGCGGTTGCTCTCTGCGCGGCGCGATCCTTCTGTCCCGAGGCTGCTGGCTTCCACCCAACGACGCGCCGTCCGGTACGTTGGTTTTCCCCCTGAAGCAAGAGCCGGGGTGGTCCACACAAAACGCTATAATGTGGTCCACTAATGTTAAATTGTTTTGTCAGTACTTGTAACATTTATGAAATGTGTTGAAACACCTAAAAGCTGGTAATTGCTCAGTGCGGCTGGAAGATAGCCGACTGACTACCCGCTCGCCTGCGTCTACTACACGACCAATCTCGGCGGCGGACTACAGTGATCACGGCGTGACTGGCGCAGTTCAACTGCCGCAGTTGTTTCTCGCACATTTTTCAGCGACGTGGTGCTCTACTTCATTGCAGACCTGTATAGAGGACTGATGTTCTTTGATGGCGGGTCTGCCAAAACCATCAACATGGCGAGGAGATCTTCGAGGCCGACAAACGCGCTCCCTACTTACTCTACGTCCTAGTGACGTTCTCGGGCAAATAGCTGTCTGGTGTTTTACCACGCAGAAGTTTCGACGTATGCTGGGCTGGACTAGAAGGAGAGCGAAAACGTCACCACGGTGAATGCCGTTGCAGTATCAGGAAGAGCAGAAACGTCGGAGAGACAAACGATCGCCCAGTGTACGGCATTTTTTACCAAATATTTCTTCGGACTCGGAGCAGTAGGAGCCGCACCCGCGCTTTTTGGGCGTAAGCTAAAGCTCCGCATGCTACAAGCGTCTAAACCGGTTCACGGCAATGCGTGTGGGGCCAATGCAGCAATCGCTTCATCGGATGAGGCGGCAAAGACGCTGAACTCGCGGGTATCATGCACGTAACGATATCGAAGAGTTTCCCTTTTCAGTCGAGGCGGGGAGCGTGGGGACGGAAGTTGTGGACGAATTCTTCGCAGGAGACCAATTGAAAAGAGTTGGAAGCGGAAGCTCAAGCCGCAGAAGAGGAATAGCTTGCCATGAAGGCCAACTTGGCTGCGTTGTTTTTCGCACCGTGTGAAAGTCCAAGCGAGGGAGTCGGTCACTTGTTTTGGACGGAAGCCTTGAGAATGTTTTGAGCGTGCCATCTTAAGGTTGCTACAGTGTTTCCTCAGTGATTGACGATCCTATTGTTGGACGAGGAGATATCTTGTCATAGTGATCCACCATTCGCGACTGTTCTATTCCAGGGTGTTTTCTTTCAGTGTCGAGAGACCCCGTTTTCCTGATGAAGGTGGTTTTGGTCGGTGGAATGTTCAGCACCATCATCGAGTACACTACATCGCCGCTCTTACCATCAGCGAATCCGCTTGGCTTTTATCGATTTGGAAATGAACGTCGCAAGCGAGCTGTTTCCTGCCTTTCGAAATGCTCTTTGTGTTTGGAGCTCGAAAATAAAAGATTCGCGACTCTTCAGTACACAAAGCGCCAAGAGATGACACCCAAGATGCACAGGCCCCGCAACACAATGAGCTACTACCGCCTCTCCTCCCTACTATACATGTGGCTGTCATGGACTGCTGCCGTCATCGCCCAGAGCGCGTCGCCCAAGCTCATGTGGTGCGCCAGTCCGCTCACACCAGCGGTCCTCAAGTCCCCCACGGACACGTGGGTGGACGTCCCTGATACTCGCGTCGCCGTGGAACTCCTGAATGAGGCTGTGGTGATGATTTCGTACGATGTGGCAGTCTCTCACGTCACAGATTTCCGGCCCGAAGGCGTCCAAATGACTCAAGTGAGCGAGTTGTCCTTCCGTGTGGCGGTGGACGGCTTTCCGTACCGTCAATCGGCCACAACAGTTGACGACCGAGAGCCACTAATTGTTGTTGCGAGTGGACACTTGGTACTTGAAATTCCTCGTGGACAACACGACGTCAAGTTGCAATGGCGTAAGCGTGGCACTCACGTGCTCAAATGGGCGGTGACTAGTGACATCCTGGACGGGTTTGCGGGTGGACGGAGCCTAACGGTGTCGGCTCAACACCGCTTTATTTGGTACACTCAGCCTACCACAGCTGCATCGCTTGTGTCTGTGAATAAGTGGGAGGCTGTGCCTGGAATGAGTCTTAATTTCCGTCTTTCAGAACCAGCAACGGTGCGGTTCTTCTTCCAGTTCCCCGCGCGGCCTGAACTGGTTCAGTACTCTCGTGGTTCGTTTTTGTCTCTACATTTGGTCTTGCTTTGCTTTGCTAGTCCATCGCGTGTTCGCTGACTGTGCGTTGTGAATGACTGGGAACAGACACAGCAGCGTACGATGAAATCGAGGCGATTCTTGAGATAAATGGACTTCGTTACCGAGAAACAGGGTCTTATGCGATTGTTGAGGGGTCCAGAAAGTCGACTGTACAGCTACAGGGAAGCATTATCATGGATCTGATCCCGGGAGAGTTCAGTGCAGTGCTGTACTGGAAGTCACTCCAAGGCTCGAGTCGTCCGTGGTTTTCATCGCCTAATGCGCTAGATGGTTTTGCCATGGGGCGGGTGCTGGCGGCTGTAGGAGAATGGAGCATGGATTCGATGTCAGTTTACCACTTGGAACGATATAAGCCTACGTCAGTTGGCGAATGGTCTGATGTTGGAGATTCAGTACTTCAGTTCACATTGCCCAAGGCAACACAAGTCTCGTTGAGCTACAACTTACCGCTCTCGCAAAGTGACAACCCCCAGTTTGTTAGCTGGACAGAAGACTCGTGGTCTCGTGTGGAAACCAGGTTAATTATTGATGGGATTGCGTACCGGCATATGTCGTCTCTGGTGGATGGGAGCGTTCGTGGAATCAAAAATACGAGGGCAAGTATGGTGCTCCCACTCGCTGGAGGCAGCCACTCAGCCAGACTACAGTGGAAAAATGTTGATGGGAGTCAGTGGCGTGCAGTGTCGTTTATCACAGACCAAACTTCTTCTTATGCGTCCATATTTATCAGTGTCAACACTTGGAACAACGATCCAAAGATTATCGCTCCTACTATCGTTTCAGGGGAAGAAGATAAAACTGTGGAAATTGCGGGCATTTCTATCTCTGATACAGATAGTGAAATGGCTCTTGACTATGAAGTGACTGTCACCATGTCCGTACAAAACGGTGTGCTATCGCTTGACCCGACGCCAGGAATCACGTTCAGTTCAGGTAATGGGGATCACAACGAGTACTTGCTTTTCAGTGGGACACTCAGCAGTGTCAACTCATATTTGGTTCGCATATGGTATCGAAGCTACTTGAACTGGTACGGTGACGATGAGCTCCGTATAAAGGTAGTTGACCAAGGCGTTACGGGGTTTACGGCGGCTACCATGGACGAAAGTTCCGTTGTGATACGCATAGCATCTGTCAATGATCCACCACAACTAAGTGTTCCGAGTACCCAGTACTTGCTTGAAGACCAGCAAATTAGCATATTTGGCGTCCGAATCTATGACGTTGATCCTGGTTTTGCTCATAGCAACTCAACTTTCGAGGTGAAATTATTTGTGCTAAGTGGCGTGATAGGTTTGGGATCGACTAGCGGAGTCGAAATGATTGAGGGTGACGGAGTTGCCGATCAGCTTCTTCGCTTCTGTGGCGAGTTACAGGCAATCAATTCGGCATTGTTTGAGATTAAATATCGACCCGACAAAGATTTTAACACAAAGCAGCACGTGGAGCGGCTGGGAATACGCGTACGAGATTTCAACTACCTTGACAACACTGTCACGGATGCCTTCAAAACGATTTCAATCGAAGTCCAGAGCGTCGATGATCCGATTTTGATTGTGCCTTTAGAGTTATTTACAATCACCATTCGAGGATATGCCATCAAGCTACTTGGTGAAACGAAAGCCCCTGATTTGGTACATGCCGAATTGTTGACGATGACACCTATTGGAGAACTACAACTCTCGACACCAAGTAGCTCGTTCCCACCAGGCGTAACGAAGCTTCCAGCCGGTGACCAACCATCGAGTTCAGTTCATCTTAGCGGTCCTTTGGCTGGTGTCAGTGGCATTTTGCACTCGGTTATTTTCACACGGGCTCCTTCGTTTTACGGATATGAAGTCGTTTTTATCCGGTTAAGTATTGGGCCAGAATTTTCAACGGTGGAAGATTCGACGATCCAGCTTAACTTACACAGCAACATCTCAAGCGAACACTGGTCAATTTCTAATGTATCGCCATCTCGTGGAAAAAGTGAAGGTGGAACCATAGTGTCTGTGACGGGAAAGGGCTTTCAAGAATGGCCCGACGAAGCGTTATGGTGTCGATTTGGTAGGAGCCCGCTCGTACCGGCCGCTGTGGAGTCTGATATACTATTGACTTGTGTATCACCTTCAGCGAGCGCTGAACTTCCCAAACACACATTTCTCATGGTGACTAATGGGAATAACTTTTACTCTAATCCAATTCCATACGTGTACGAGGAAAGCTGGACAGTGAACTCTGCTTCTCCAACAGGAGGTCCCAGGTCTGGTGGAACTACTGTTTTGATTCAGGGAGAAGCCTTCCCTCTAGATACAGCATTGCTGTGCATGTTCGGAAACGAAAAGTCTACGGCACGAGTTTTATCACCATCCACAGTGTTGTGCCAGGCACCGATGGCAACGAAAGATATAACCGACGTAAAACTACGATTAACCACCAACAGCCAAGATTTTTCACAGCCACTCCTGTTCAGTTATCGAGGTAAGCTCCTGTAGGCTTAGAATGTAGTAAGTTATTATGATATGCTAACTGTCAGACATTGTTAGATTCGCCGGAAATTCACGCTGTCAGTCCACCATACGGAAGCTCGAGTGGGGGTGATATAATTGCAATTACCGGGACCAATTTTTTTGCAGATACGAAAGCGAAGTGCGTATTTAATGGGACCATCGCCACTAAAATATCGTTCACGTCCTCAAAGTTAGTCACGTGCCAGTCCCCTGCGATTGAAAATGTCGACGTAGTTGAACCACTCAGCATTACCGTTGCTGTAGTATTTGACGGAGTCCAGTATCAATCACCTGAAAACTTCAGCGTTTACGGTAAGTCTATTACGAAAATCTCCTACGACTTGACTGCTAACGTTTTTATTTTCATTCAGCTCCACCCACGGTCTCCAGTGTCAGCCCCACGTTTATCACTGGCAGTGGCGACCTGCTGACCGTGAGTGGGTCTCAGTATCAAAACCTGAGTTCCCTATCGTGTCATTTCAGCAACGGCGGGTCAAGTGCTGTAGTCTCAGCAACTTTTGTGAGTCCTTCCACTATACAATGCCGCGTTCCTGTACTCTCTCGCCCAAGTGCTTGGATTGGACTTCTCGTATCGCTCAGTGAAACAAGCAGCCAGCTACGTTTATCGTTCAATTCGCTTCATTTGCTCCGGTATGCTCCTCTTCCCTTGATTATATCGGCCGCCCCACTCACGCTGCTACGGATTGGAAACTCCCCTATTACTATCCATGGTCTCGGAATGATGGATTTTCACAATCTACGGTGTAATTTTGTTGGTGCTGGATCGACTCAAGTGAAGATAATATCACCCACATCGGCCGAATGTGCCACTCCGTTTCTACTTACAAATGACACACTTTCGCACCAAGCCCTACAAGTAGAAAGTATTCTTTCACAGAAAACTATTCTGACTGTTTATGAATATGTGGTGATGGATCCTATTAAGGTACAATCTGTGGTGCCTTCGCTGGGTTTATTGAGTGGAAGAACAATCATGACGATTTTCACGGACAGCAAGGTTTTGCGAAGTGTGGAAGAACACTCGGTATTGAATTGCAACATTGGAGGGGCCCTTATACCAGCCACTGTATTGAACGATACCGCTCTCACGTGCCGCAGCCCAGCAGTCTACAAACCAATGACAGTACCTTTGGCAATTTGGATCACTAAGGCTGCAGGAAACATGATCAATTATGCGGCATCATTTACATACGTCGCTGCAATTAGAATGGAAGAAGTGATTCCGACTCGTGTTAGCAGTGCCGGTGGAGTCACGCTTTACGTCACCACAACCGACCTCGTTGTCAAAGGTCTGAGCTGCTTGTTTGGCTCAATTGTTGTCTCAGCTAAGGTTGTTGCAGAGCGAGCAATCTCTTGTGCATCTCCACCGCACACAGAAACGTTTGCGTTACTTCGGTTGGTAAATGGTGAAGGTACTATCATGTCTGAAAACGCGCTGGTACTGAACTTTTACTCCTACCCAGATGTCGTATCTATTTCTCCATCGAACGGGATCGTGTTTCCAAAAACAACAATTGAAGTTGAGATGGACAGTTTGTCCTCTGCTCAAAGTGTGGAGTGTGTATTGCGACGTATCAATGAGGCCAATTCAGCAACTATAGCTGCCGATACTGTCTCCTCTACGTCAGCTAAGTGCCGAGTCCCAACGGATGTGTTCGCACCGCCGGCAAAATTAATTCTTTCGGTTGCTGTCGACAATATTACTGTGGTTGATCAAATGGAGCTATACCTGGTGCCAAGTTTGACTGTGAAATCCATTTCACCTACCGTTGGGATCGTTGGAGCAAGTAACTTAGTTCGTGTTGCGTTGGAGCCAATTGACCTCGTACTACCACACTATTTGTGCTCTTTCGGTGGGATACTCGCACCTGGCAAAGTCGTCAAAGCAGCTAACGGGCCCGTTATTGAGTTTTATTCACCAGTTTCGAATTTTACCATGGAAGTCTCGATAGCTATATCTGCAAATGGAGTTGACTTTTTCGAGGCGGAGAGCATTGACGCGCGGGTGTTTCACTTTGTACGGCAGCCGTCAGTCTACTCGTTCTGGCCGCAGGTGGGAACTGCTCAGGGAGGAACGAAGATATTTTTGAGAGGCGAGGATTTTAGGGAGGAATCGCAGCTTACTTGTATTTTTAACGGAGAAACAGTGGAGATAGCGACGTGGCTCAATGCCACTCACATATCGTGCATCACGCCTGGAGATGAACATGAACAAGAGTTTGCGACCTTGACTGTCTCAGATGTTGATGGTAGTTTTCGAGTCAATATGGAACGAAAGTTTCACTATGCGCAAGCCATTAAGGTTACAGCTTTGTCTCCGCCAACCATTCCAAGAAACTTTGATGGAGCGATTCGCGTTTTTGGGAAGTACTTCCCTCCCTCTTCGTCTTGGAAGTGCCGAATGTTCTCAGTTGAGGAGTCGGGCGATTGGGTTTCACATACCGAGGTTTTGTGCCCTATTTCTCCGAAGTTACTTCGAGACGATCAGAATGCAACCGTTGCCATCAGCCTAAATGGCCAGGAATGGAGTACGGCGTTACCAGCTACTGTCACCTCGAACTTCACAGTGAATTCTGTAGTACCTCGGATTATTTCGTGTCGTGGTGTGGAGCAGGTACAAATCTTCGGTACTGGTTTCTCCAATACCTCTCGAATGGGGTGTTTCTTCGGTCAGATACTTGTACCTGCGACATACGTAAGCGATATCGAAGTGACTTGTCAGCCGCCTTTCCTCACTAGTGATGCAATGGTTGAAGTGTCTCTTAGTGGATTTTATGGCTTTATTGCTCATGGAACTGCCTTTGTGTCGTGTCGGAGCACGCCCTTGATTGGACGCATCCAACCTACCAGTGTTATCTCAACTGGTGGGACACCGGTGACTGTTTTCATGCTTGATTCAGTGGTTGTACAAAACATGGAAGAGATTCGATGCTGCTATGGCCAACACGTATGCTCGCCTGGAGTGATGGTAAATGCATCAATCATACAGTGTGTTACTCCAGTTATGAAATCGGGACCCAGCACTTTTAAAGTCGTACTGGGAACAGCTCTCGAAGGGTATGTTAACTCTACAGAGGTGGGCTTTTATTCCCTACCCGAACCCATCTTTTCCAACGCCCTCCCGATAAAACTACTGCTTTCACCAAAGTTTACTGTTTCCTTATACGGCAACAATTTCGTAAGTTCTGGCGAATTGGAATGTATCTTGCGCACTTACTATGGTGATCTGCACTTAGCCGCTCAATGGCTGTCCCCTGAGTTAATTATTTGCTCGGCTTTAGAGGAGACAGAGATCAACTCTGTACGTACTCCAGCTGACGCACAAGTTCTGCTTTCATACCATGAACACGATGAGATCGCGACTGGGTGTAACATCACATTACTTCGTCCACCAGAAGTGCAACAAATAGTTCAGTCTGTACCTACGCTTGGCAATGACTCCCAGTTATCACTAGCATTAATCGGTCTAGGGTACGACGCCGGTTTTAAGCTTCTGTGCAAGTTCGAGTCTCTGGAGAAGTCGGTGGCAATGCCAGCTCAAGTTGTGAATTCGACATTAATTCAATGTGAAGTTCCACCTTGGAATATGGACAGTGAACCTACCCAAGTAAGTGTATGGTCTCCAGATATCGGACAGATCAGTGAAAACCAAGATGTTTTGATCAAACACGATGACGGGGTTAAATCATGGTGGCAACTGAAGCCAAACGTTGGATCAACGCAACCTGGGAGCGCTGTACAACTTGAATTACATGGGTTTGATATTGATACATCCACTTGGAGTTGCTGCTTCGCTGAGGTGTGGTGTTCACGTGTCTATCAGCCACAAACAGGAGGGGTCTGGATGGTGAATATTCCGACTATGAACGTTTCAGGATTGGTTTCTGTTTCGTTGAAGGAGGAAACTAGTGGTACTTTTAACAGTCAGGTGGCGTGGTTCATTGTGGTTGATCCTCCTAAAATATGGCAGATATCCCCAAGGAAGGGAAGTGCTGATGGTGGTGATGTAGTCTCCGTTCAAGGTAAGAATTTCTTGCACGTAGCGGGTTTACGATGTCGATTTGGAAACCTTTCAGTCACGCCATTTTCGATGTATGATAACCGGTTACTGTGTGTTACTCCGCCACAAAATACTGTTATAAACCAGCACGTGCGCTTTGATCTTGTATATCCAGACAGAAATGGTAGTGACGGGGTGGTGAATAGTACCGAAAATCTGCAATTTGAGCACATTGTCGTTCCCAAGGTTACGAGTGTATCAGCGACATATGATGGTGCTGGAAAGTTAAACTTGGCGATTAAAGGATCTCATTTTACCGACGAGTCAACGTTGGTATGTCGTGTTGGATTTGACGTGATGGTTGCTCGCGTGGTGGAACGAGGCACAGTCATCTGTTCTACCTATGAGACGTATACTCATGTACCAGAGATCACTGTATCAGTATCAAATGACGGTGAGCTCTTTTCAGCAGCCACTTCGGTTATAATACGAGCAAGGCCACCTCTCCTCACTCAATTATATCCGATGTGTGGATCGATTTTGGATAATACTAGCATTCTGCTACTTGGAGACAATTTTATCGACGAACCTCTTGAGTGCGTTTTCGGCTGGGATGATAGACAGTACCGTACAGATGCGCAGATTGTTAATCAATCTTGTGCGAGATGTCTAGCACCTGCATGGGGCTCAGACAGCTCCAGAGAACTCCCAGTTTCACTTAAACTCAAGTCCGGCTTAGCACGAAGCAACACCCTTTTGTATCGTTACATACCAGGCGTAGTAATTTCTTCGGTGGAACCGAGGCGTGCTGTTGTTGGTACTGCTACGAGGATTTCAATCAGAGGAGGACCGTATGTGTTTCGGAATGAAGCCAAGTGTGTTTTCCTGTCAAGCCGATTGAATGGACCTGCAATTGCTTCCAGCACAACATGGAGATCGCCGTACGAAATGGAGTGTATCTTGCCATATGATGCCTCGGCTGGAACCTATAGCGTTGGTCTAGCTCAAAATGGAGTCAATACCGTATTTGGAGAGTTTCTAATTGAATTGGTTGACAAGCTTGTTGTTACAGCCGCTAGTCCTATCCGAGGGCCATTGCAAGGAAATACGATCATTGAGTTTGAAGGACGCCACTTCACCTCTGGGATGTCTTGCTGCTTTGACAGTTCGTGCGTTCCCCTTGTGGCACTCAATGAATCGACTGCAAGATGCCATACCCCTCCTCACGTGGTTGGATTTGTTCCGGTTGTGATCTATTCTTACGAAATAGGACACCATTCAACTGGCATCATTTTCGAGTTTGTTAAGTCAGCACAAATGGACACGCTCGTCCCTCCATTCATTATTGTTGGTACCAGACAACCTACATCTATTGTTCTCGTGGGAGCAAATTTCAATTCGGATTCTGATCTGGGCTGCCGTTTCGGAGATCTTACCACCACCTCTTTACTCGTACTTGCGCGAAATAGTACGAGTGCGACGTGCCCTGTTCCTTTCATCCCAGAGAAAATGTATGGAGCAGTAGTTGAGCTGGAAATTGTAGCAATGAGCAACACGTCTGCTCAAGCTATCACTAGAAACTACGTCGAGCTGGTTGAACTTTCGGTAATTTCGAAGGTTCTTCCTCAAGTATTGATCGACGAGGAGAGTGCGGCATTTGAGCTTCATGGCGAATTTTTCTTCGCATCGGGACAGACAAAGTGCGAATTCAAGTGTGCAAATGGTGCTGCTTGGAGTGTTCACACCGGAGCTCTTACCTTTTGGACGAATGCTCTCGCGCAATGCAAGTTTTCTGGAACGCTTCCCGGTGGTTCCTGCCAGGTCTCTTTGTCTCGAAGTGGTATTCAAATATCGACTAATAATATGGAGATTTTAGTGCAAAATTCCGTACTCGTTCGTCGTATATCACCCTCTTTCAGCACAACGGTTGGAGGAACACTAGTGACCATCGAAGGAACAGGCTTCCCAGATGCAATTGAACCATTTTGTCATTTTGGAAAACGGAGTGTTCGAGCTGCAGTGATATCTAGCAACACTGTTACATGCACAACACCAGTTATGGGAATGCTAAACACTACCCAAAGTGTAGATATGTGGATTTCATTTGATGGGCTGAAGTCGTTGGTGCAATCGTTCAAGTTCTATCCACCGATTTCCATCATAAGGGCGAAGCCAGGCTTTGGTCCTGTGGGGGGCAGTACACTCATACGAGTTGAAGGGATGAATATTCTACCAGATCTTGACTTCGAGTGCCTTTTCGATGGAATTACTGTTGCGGTTCCTGATGAAGTTGAACATGGCGCTGTATGGTGCACAGCACCACCAATGGGGATAGGACTACACACTTTGGAGCTCGTTATCGATGGCGCCAACCGAGTTTCGAACAACTTTGTGCACTTTCAAAGTGTTCCTCGTGAGCAGGTCTTTGATGTTGATCCTATTCGTGGGATCCAAACTACAACAGTTGAGAGAAAAATACGGGTAACTGGCGAGAATTTCATTGATTCGACGAGTTTAACCTGCGTTTTTGGCGACGTCAAAGCGCCAGCGACTGATTTTCTGTCTCCAGAACAAGTCGAGTGCGTGGTGCCATTTACGAGATTGGGAATGAACTTTGTTCGAGTATCAAATAACGGTGTGGACTTCTCGAAATCATCGGCAACGTACGAAGTGCTGCCAAGAATGTCTATCGCGTCTATTTCACCTCACGAGGGATCATTTCTGGGAGGTGCTATTGTGACACTGTCCGGTGTATTTGGCAATTATGAAGGCATTCAGTGCGTCTTTGGAGAAAAGGAAGTGGCGGCTCAGCTCGTCAATATGTCGGCCATTGAGTGTGTCGCCCCACCCTCAACGTTTGGAGAACTCGTCAATATCAGTGCTCGCGTCTACAACACCATTGCCCACATCGAAGAAGAGGTTAACCTCCAATTCGCTTATGTACTGGGGCCTGTTGTGACGAACATCGTACCTTCAACAATATCACAAGCAGTAGGATTAACAAATGTGTCGTTAATTGGAGCAGGATTAGATCTTGTCGACTCCATTGGCTGCCAATTCTCGAGCCAGCCAATGTCTCGTTTCTATTACGAATCTGGTAGTGCATGGTGCACTTTTGATGCTCAATTCACGGGGAGATTCGAGCTGACACTTCTGCTAGCAAAACCCAATCTTGGAAATGTTGTAACCCGACAAAGCGTCCAAGTTATACCAGCGATTAAGCCGGTAGATGCTTCACCACTTCAATTTGATGAGAGAGGTGGAGCAGAGACGATTATATCGGCATCAAACATCGTTTCTGGTGCAAAATCACTTCGGTGTTTGTTTGGAAATATTGTAGTCGAGGCTTTAGCTTTATCTTCCTCTCAAATACTCTGTACGACGCCAGCAATGCGCCCAGGGACGATTTCACTGAGACTAAGCCAGGATGAGTTTTCCTGGTCCGAGGAGGCACTGGATATTGAGGTTTTCGCAACACCAACGCTATGGAAAGCCTATCCGAGTCGCTCCGCTGCGGTAGGAGGTGCAAGTATCGTTGTCTATGGAACAAACCTGCGATCTTTCCCGAGTATGAAATGTGTTTTTGGTACTGTGAAGACCCCAGCGATATGGGTAAACTCGTCTGTGGTGGAATGTATTACGCCTTCGCTCGTTTCGCCAGGTACAGTCTCTCTTGGAGTGACTTTGAACAGCATCGAGGTGAGCAGTAACACACTGGCTGTGCAATTTTATGAGTTACCGAGTGGCCTTCGTTTCGGATATATTACAGAATTTTACGGTGGCATCTGGATTGCAAAAATTATGGGAAGAAACATTTCTGTACTTGATTCATACGAATGCCATTTCGACGGCAAACCTTCGTCAGGATTGGTGCAAAACCTAACACTTACAGGAATGGAATGCGTTTCGAATCCACAAGTCGTACGAAACCAACCAGATCTACTGACAATATCGCTCCACGGAGAAGTTCTACTGCAGCATAATGTAAGCCAGAACCCAGGGTGTCCTAGTTCTCTATACGGACCTTCAACAAACTTGATACGGCCTGGCCAAAGCCTCATCTTACTCTATGGATATCGATTCCACCCGTCAATGGAACTTGTCTGTAATATCGGCTCGACAGGTGTCCCGGGCATCGTAACGTCAGAAACCTCGATAGAGTGTTCTCTGCCAGCTAAAATACCAGGCAACTACACGCTTGGGATAACCTGTGGGCCTGATTCGAAATTACTGGCTATTTTCCCGATAGAATACGCAAAAGCACCACAAATTGAGAGGGTTGAGCCTAAGGTGGTCCCAACACGCGGTTCTTTTGATGTGAACTTATTCGCAACAAACTTCGCTCGGGACGACCCCATTTATTGTGTATTTGGTTCAATGCGAGTACCAGCATCTTTCATCTCCCCATTCCAAGCAAGATGCATATCGCGTTCAAATTGGCTGGCTGGTGAAGTTCTTTTGACGATATTTCTTGAGACTTTCGGAGGGCTGACGCAGATCTTATACCAATCTCCATTCACGCTTGTTGATACTATCCCCGGATCAGCAAAACTAACTCCAGACTTCGGTTCTGTTGCTGGAGGTTATCCTATAAGTATCGATTGGAATAACTCGTGGGGAAAGTTGGAAAATTGCAGTTGTAAGCTGGTGGGAGAGGATGCAGAATTTCCAGGTTCAGTTGATAAATCTACCTTTGCGAACTTGAGCTGTAATGCGCCACCATTAAAGCCTGGGTTGTACTCGGTGTCATTCTCACCAAATGGACGTGACTTTGTTTCGCCGAATACGCTGTTTAATGCGCACTTACCCGTCGAATTGGAACGTGTGAGTCCGCCCTACGCAGTATCATCCCGGAACATGAAGCTGACAATTATGGGAAAAGGTTTCCAGCGCTGGATGCACTTGAGGTGCGGATTTATGGGCAAAACGGATCTCGATTGGATTTCAAGCAGCGCAGAGTATGTTTCGGATACAGAATTAAAATGTCAAGCACCCAGGCACGCGCCAACGACTGGGAACTTTCAGCTATTGCCAACAACGTCGCTTTTGTATCCAGAAATGACTCTCTCATTCGAGTACAAGCCGGAGATCGTAATCTATTCAATGCATCCCCTGAATGGCACCACGATCGGCGGGACCGTTGTTGATATAGTTGGCCAAGGCTTTTCAGATGATCTGGACATTAAGTGTCGCATTCAGACTGAAATCGCGCCTGCAACGGTCATGAACTCGACTATGATGCGCTGTCGGACCCCTGCCTCTCGAGCTATGACGGTTACTGTACAATTTTTCATTGGAGATAGAAACATTCTGGAGGAGTACTTCATGTTCACGTATTTGGCCGAGCTCGACGAAAGCAAAACTGTGGAATCTAAAAGTCCGAACGTATCTGATATGATCGGGTTCGAAGAGCAGTCACTTGTCACCTACGAACAAGCTCGAAAGCGAGAACCTACGCCGTCGATTCGTATTATTGAGCCCACATCTGGTTGGCTTCGCGGTGGTACGGTAGTTGTGGTACATGGGTCAAGAATGGTATTTTCGCAACAAATCGAATGCGTTTTCGGGAATATGACAGTCAACGCTACATTCTTGTCAAAGGAAAAGCTTGAGTGTATATCTTCTCCCTTCACGAAGGCAGGGCGTCACAACTTCTTCGTTCGTTCTGAGGGTAAAGAATGGGAAGTGGTAACTCCTCTTTGGTTTGATGTCTTTTCGGTCCCTAACATTCGCTCATTGGAGCCGAAATATGGTAACGTTGACGGTGGAACAAACGTGGTAGTGGACGGAATCTTCTCAAATATTCAGAATCAAACGAATGCTACTCTCTTTTGCTCGTTTGGAGATATCGGGTTTTCCCCAGCGCGATTTAGAAACGATCATGAATTGGAATGCACATCAACTCGTGTGGTGGACCCAGTCGCCGTGGAAATGGGATTATTCTTCACTGCGAAGGATAAACTGCCGTTGCCCTTTACGTTTCACTATGTAGCAGCACCAGAATTTGTATCACTTTCCCCACCGATTGTCAGCGAATATACCGGGGGATTCGTGACGATATCAGGTCACGGGTTCCACGAATCACGGGCTGCATTTTGCAGTTACAGTTATAAGCCGGGAATTCCCCATGAGTTGGTTTTCGTCAGTAATGTTGAGCTGCGCTGTCGTCTACCACAGTTGAAACCTGGCCTCCAATCGGTTAGTATTAGCCTATATGGAGACGCTGTCTCCCCGACTGGTCTCTCATTGACAGTCAAGGCTAAACCGACGTTGCTAAGTATGTCCCCCCAAACGGATAGTGTTTACGGAGGGGCAATGGTGGAATTTACGGGTATCAATCTGTATTTTACTTCTTCGCTTCGATGCTTGTTCGGAACGGTATGGACACCCGCAGCACTGCGAGATAAAAGAATAACGTGCACTATCCCACCATCACCATCCTTGTCTCGTGGCTCTCGGGTAAATGTTTCACTTATAAGTGATGGAGCCGAATACACTGCAGAGATATTCGAATTGGTGTATGCACTAGCGCCGCAAATTTTGACCGTAGAAGTTGGATCCCAAAAGATAAAGTTGTGTGGGAGTTTTCCTGAAAACTCGTCTGCCTATTTCATGAGACTTGACACTTTTAGTGACGAAATGGACACAACTCGAGCTGTTACTGTCAGTGCTGGAGAAATTATGAATGGATCGTGCCAAGTCTTTCGAGTTGGCGTCAAATCGGCCGATTGTGTTTCTGGATGCGCTCTCAAGTTGTCCGTCAACAACCAGAGTTTTATAGACACCGGAAAACATGTCCGTCTGTCCCCACTGACTCGTATAACCAATGTATCACCTTTATTGGGATCTTTCCGGGGAAATGAAGTCATTCGGATTGAGGCCACGAATCTGGATCCGTTTGCCCCGTTGTACTGCATGTTTGCTGACCGTATTCGAACAAAGGCAGCTCTGATCAACAAGCAGTACGCGGAATGCGAAACGCCGCCCCATTCAGCAGGAACGGTAGCATTAGAGATTGTGATACTGAACGAGGAAGGAGATTCTGAGACATTGAGAGCGTTTAAGTTCGTATTCGTTGGAGCAATGGAAATCACTCATGCTTCTCCGCTGGTAGGTCTGTCTCGTGGTGGAAGTCGCGTGCAAATACGCGGAAAGGGATTCGTTAATCATCGTGCGCTTCGGTGCAAGTTCGGGGAGCGTTTTGTTCGAGCCACATACATCAACAGTTCCTATCTTAACTGCGCTAGTCCTCCCGTCTTTAAAAGTCAAATGGACGTCCCGCTGTCTGTTTGGTTGGGGTACACGACTACACCTTCAAATGTGATTTTCTCGTATATCAACACACCACTCTTTAAAACGGTTGAACCATCAAGTGGGATGTTCAATAAGGAGCATTCCGTCAGGATTGTTGGATCTGGCTTCGTCCGTGAGAACACAAGCTGCCGTTTTGGGAAGATTGCCACCAGCATTCCAGCAGTATTTGTGTCAAGTAGCGAACTAATTTGCGCTGTTCAAATCAATTCAACGAGTGAACCGGGGGTGATGAGAAAATTATCCATTGGGGTAAGCATCAATGGAGAGGCATACTTCGAGACTGGATTGAGCTTTACCGTTTTTGAACCCGTGATCTTGACTGGAGCTGTTCCAGACGCGATAATTCCTACACTCACTCGTCGAATCGAACTCGAAAGTCTTGGCGTGTACCCATCCCGTGACTGGGAGTGCGCGTTTCCCGACTTAAACATGACCACGAAAGGAAGAATTCTTTCCTGGACAAAAGTTGCTTGTCTGACACCTGCTGCTCGATTAATTCGTGGAAAAACGCTTCGTATTCAGCTCTGGAATAATGGTATCATGTACTCAGTAAACACTGTCCAAGTCGATATACTGAAAAGGCCTGAGATATTCCACTTCAGCCCACAATCGACAGGTATATTCACGCTCGCCGCTTCTAGTGAAGATATCGTTGACTACGCGTTGATTACCGGAACAAACTTCGTGCCGTTTCGGCGTATCGATTGCAAGTTTGGATCTCTGGGTTCCCTAGGAACGTTCATTAGTTTTTCTCAAGTCAAATGCCAAATTCCACTAACGCGTACTCCAAGCCGAGTTGCACTTGAAGTTTCCTTAAACGGAGTGGACTTCGTAACTGCATCCACGGCGTTTGAGTTCCTCCAGAACTTCAAAATTGACCGTATTTCTCCTAGTAATGGTGCAGTGGGGGGAGGCACCGCTGTACACGTCTTTGGTGGTGAATTTGTACCGAATGAGGCAATTTCGTGTCGCTTTGGAAGCTACGAGAGTGCTCACCATGCAGTGATCATTTCTGCAACTGAAATCATTTGCACTACCCCAAGCGTCTCTAAAATGGAAAAGGTTGATATTCGTATTTGGTCGTTGACTCGTCAACTTGCTGGAAACCTTCCCAACTCCTTTACGTACACGAAGAAACCCGTAATTTTGATGGTATCGCCAACTGAAGCGCTAGAAAAGACAGAGACGCTCATTGATGTCTATGGCCGTGGATTTATGCACACTCCGCTACTTGGTTGTAAATTTGGAAGCAATCCGAAGAATTTAAAGACAATTGGACAAACGACTCATGCGATTTGGGTTTCGTCCACTCATCTTAAATGTTTCTCACCAGCTACAAACATGTCGGTAGGAGAGATTCAAATTGGCGTGACAAATAACGGCGTTGACTTTGTGTATGCGAATTCCAGAGCAACAATTAATTTCCGAACTCGGTTCGATGTCGCGGAAATTCATCCTACGACGGGAAGTACTGATGGTGGCACTGCAGTTGTCATCCGAGGAAAACATTTCGATGAAGCTATACGGTATTGGTGTCGATTTGGTGAAAGTCTGGAGCCAATGAGCGCTACAGTTGTAAACAGTGGCGAGTTGATCTGCGTCAGCCCATCATTTGTGTTCAACACAGGTGAGGTTGTAATTTTTCTTTCTGTAAATGGCCGTGATTTCGTATCAACGCAGCGAGTTTTCAGCTACCGAGTGCAACCTCATGTTTTGAAGATATCTCCCACCAAAGGCACAATGGAGGGATCAACTATGGTTACTATCACTGGCTCTGGATTCTTTTCAGGTGGTTCTTTATGTCGATTTGGAGACACGATCGTCCAGGCGTATGTTCAATCGGACTCGGAAATGGTGTGTGCTACGCCTTCTAATCGCTTCGCTGAAGCAGTGCCAATAGAAGTGTCGTTTAACGATGGTGTAGACTTTACTCGGAATGGCGTGTTATACTCCTACACGTTGAAGCCACGGATCCGGCAAGTGACTCCTGTGTCTGGACCAGCAACCGGAGGGACATTGGTCCAAATTACAGGACTTAATCTGTACTCATCAAAACTTACGCAGTGCTGCTTCGGAAATCGCTATCACTGCGTAACCGGGTGGCTTCTCAATTCCACGGTGATCGAGTGCGTGGCTCCTCCATCGGCAACAAAACTCTCGGTGACTAGAGCAGGTTCCAGGCGAGTTCCGATACTTTTGGCTTTAAATGGGCAAGATTTTACCACGCTTAAGATGCAATTCGAATACGTTCTCGACGTTTCGATTGAAGAAATCCTTCCAGCCTTCGGTGATGTTGAGGGTGGCACAAAGGTTTATCTGCGAGGACGCCACTTGCGTTATTCATCGTTATTGGAATGTCGCTTTGGAAACATTCGGACGCCCGCAACGTATTGGAATGAGTCGGTGATATCCTGCGAAGCCCCTGCTCATCCAGAAGGAAGCACAAGCCTTGTAGTTTCGTTAAACGGACAAGACTTCTCGTTAGGATCTTCAAACTTCACGTATATTCGACTTCCCTCGGTGTATAACCTAACGCCGAGCACTGGACCTTTACGAGGAGGTTATTCAATTCGATTCAGTGGGGATTCTTTCGTAGACACCACAACATTGAGATGTCAGTTTTCGCTCGATGCGGATAAAATTGTAGATACGGTGGCTACGTTTGAATCAACCACCGAAATACAATGCACAGCTCCTCCTTCTGAACGTTCTGGAAAGGGGTCAATTTCTCTGTTTGTGAATGGAATTTCGTCCCCCAAACTTCAGAACATAGAGTTCTTCTACTACGACGATGTAGTGTTAAACGCACTGGAGCCGTGGGTTTGCGATAGTAACGATGGGTGCAGTCTCGTAATATTCGGCGATCATTTCAGACGAGATGGGGAACTCGAGTGTTGCTTTCGGGCTTCTGGGCAGGAACCGAAATGCGTTGAAGCAGAATTTATAACTAATACGCGACTCAGCTGCTTGTCCCCACGTGTGCAGCGTGTCGGTTCTGTCAACGTCACCGTCAGATCTCATGGGGTTGATTCCTCAAGCCAATCGCTCGTTCTAGAGACTCGCCATCCTCTCGTGATTGATACGGTATTCCCCTCAGCAGGGACGTTTCGTGGTGGTACGAAGGTTCAAATTTCGGGCTGGCACTTTATGTTCACCCCACAACTTTCGTGCTGCTTTGATGATACGCTGGTTCCAGCCACGTTTATCAACTCATCGATGGTTGAATGTTCTACCCCTTATCTCGGGACGGATTCCGCGTTGCTGAGAATCAGCACTAACGGTCAAGACTGCGTAGACGGTGGGGCTAACAAGAGCTTTGAGTTTCGATTCCCGCCTTCGATTAGTCGAGTCTCTCCCAATATTGGCTCCAGACTGGGTGGAACGACGGTTTTACTACAAGGTGCTCACTTCAAAGCGAACGAATCGGCTTGTTTCTTTGGAACTTCCCAGGCAACTGAGTCCGAAGTGCTGTCGGACACTGAGATGAAGTGTAGAAGTCCCCCTCAAAGCAGTCCACAGAGGCTTCAAGTGGTTGTAGCTGATAACAATCTGGATTTGTCGACGAACCCCGTTTTCTTTACGTTTGTTGCTGCGGAAGAGGTGAAAGCTGTAACTCCAGTTCGACTTCCTGCAATCAAAGGCGGTAAGATCACAGTGACCACTGAAAATGCACGCAATAGTGTCAGCTTAAGCTGCTTCTTCGACGATATCGCTGTTCCCGCAATTTACGAATCTCGTCATCGTGTTCACTGTTCAACGCCAAGATTAACTCCAGGATTTTACAAGCTGTACGTGTCGAATGACGGGAAGTTGAAGTCAGAGAGTTACGGGGTCCTTCAGCTGGTGGGGCCCCCTTTAATCGCATCAGTTGCTCCTCTGGTTGGTGAAATGGGAGGTGGTGAGTTGGTCACCTTCGTCGGTTCTCGACTTGATCTCGTATCGCACTGTCGTTTTGGAGACATGTACGCTTCCGCTTATGTTGAGAGTCCAAATCGGCTTCTGTGTAAATCTCCCACTCAAAACAATTATGGAGATGTTTTGGTTAAACTGTGGGACCGAGGAGCGGAAATTCCATCGCAAGAGATTATGTTTACCTACTTGAGCCCCGAGCAAGCAACGAAGCGCCGGTTTACCCACTTAAACCCAGAGCAGGCAACGAACCGCCGGTTGGTCTTGATGGAGAAGGAAAATAAGCCTCTTCCGGTCCCTACGATCCTGTCGGTTAATCCTTCTGAAGCTCCTATTATCGGCGGAACGTTGGTCATTGCACGCGGCTTGAACTTCTCCAATTCATTGGAATTGGCGTGTCGATTTGGTTCCACTGTCATTGGAGCGAGATATCATTCGTCTGAACAAATTGCATGCACAACGCCTCGACTGCAGCCAAACCGATATACTTTCCAGGTTTCGAATGATGGACGTGCGTTTTCCAATAGCCCCACTAGCATCACGGTGTATACGGATAGTTTCGTGGAGTATATTACTCCCTCCCAAGGGCCTCAAACTGGTGGGACCGCCGTGACAATTTATGGACAGAATTTCCGAAAGAGCACAACCTTGCGCTGCAAATTTGGAGACCTCGAGGCTGTCCAAGTGTTAAAATACGTTTCCTCCTCTGAAGTTATTTGCATTTCGCCTCCACAACGTGACATGACCACTGTCGTTCGAGTTTCAGTGACGAACAACAACGCCAGCCTTACCCCCAATCCGGTGTTTTTCACGTACACGACGGCTGCAGACATAGTGGCTATCACACCAAGGTTTGGAAGTGTCGTGGGAGGGACAGAAGTTTTAATTCGATGCTACAATCTCGAAATCAGCCTTGGTGGTGTCGTAAAGTGTCGAATTGGTGGAATTATCTCCGATGGAGAAGTGTTAGCCTCGAATGCGGTGAAATGTGTTACACCCGCAGTAAATCAGCCAGGCAAGCAACAGATTCAACTAAGCATCAACGGACTTGACTTCACAGCAACTGACACGTTCTTTGAGTACGTGAATGAGATCGAAATTTACGAATTGACCCCCAACTTAGGGCCGAGCATCGATGCTAACACCGTCATGACTGTTCGAGGAGCGGGGTTCGTTAATTCCGTCGATCTTGCTTGCATCATCCGCTCGTCAAAGATTCCCGCTACATTCGTCAATCCGAGTTTAATTTCGTGTTCGGTGCCCCGTAGCTCCCCTGGCCGCGTGACTGTCCGCGTCACAACCAATGGCGTGGATGCATCACGCAGCTCCGCTACGTATTTGTTCGTGAAGGACATCTCAGTGTCGCGATTATTTCCGACGAAAGGTTTGAAAGAAGGAGGAACTGTTGTCTTTTTCCAGGGTCGAAACTTCATGAACCACACGCTGTTGAGTTGTCGGTTTGGTGAATCTCTGAGTCCAGCGACGTATCTCTCTGATTCCGCTGTTACTTGTGTAGCTCCAAGACAACTTGTTGACTTACGAGCCACGAAAGGTATCGTTTCAGTGGAATTAACCACAAACCAAGTGGACTTCACGAACAGTGGCTTGCAGTTCACCTACCTCCAGAAATGTCCAAGCTCCCAATTCTGCTCAAATGGAAATATCCAACCATGTCCCAACGGAACAATTTGTGACGCGCATTCTAGTACCAACTTTTCACTATGTGCACCTGGGACGTTCCAACCGCGGCAAAATCAAGTCAAATGTTTGCCTTGCCCAATTGGTTTCTACTGTCCAGATCACGGCATGGCCAAGCCTTTATTGTGTCGTGCTGGAATGGTTTGCGACGAACATGGACTACGTACACCAGTTAAACCGTGTCCGTCCGGTCATTATTGCCGTAAGGGGACCAAAACCGCTGATATTCGCGACTTTTTCTCAAATTCCGAATACGCCGTTGATACAGAGACTCAATTGACTACATTCATCGAGAGCTCTCGAGCGTGGGCTTTAATACCTCGAGTAGCGCCCGCCATTGGCAGTCGACGAATCGACCATCCTCCTAGCTTAGCGGACTGTGGATCTCGCCTTTGTGTGGAAAGTACCCAAGAAAGCAGCGCTCTTTTACTGGCAGAACGACCGTATTCGTGTCCAATTGGTACTTTTTGTCGCCGTGGTGTCGCTGTTCAGCAAGTGCAGGCTGCGAATTACAGTGCACCGCAGAAATGTTACCCTGGTTTCTTCTGTCCCCGTGGCTCCTCCACACCAGAAGGCAAGGGGCCGTGTCCGACTGGCCATTATTGCCCTAACGATGTAGATGCTATCGTCTGTCCTGCTGGCCAATACTGTCCTGGAATGGGGAACCTTCGACCGAGAGATTGCGACCCAGGAACGTTCAATCCGACCCTGAAGCAGTCGAATTGTACGCTGTGTCCAACAGGCCACGTTTGTCCTCAGCCAAAGATGCTGTCGCCAGTTTTGTGTCCCGCTGGTTTTGTCTGCATTTCTACTGGATTAGCAGCGCCAGCTCTGCTCTGTCCTGCGGGTTATATCTGCGGTGAAGGGACTCGAACACTGGATGCATCAGCTATTAATCCTTTCCGACCTATGCCGTGCCCGAAGGGAACTTACTGTCTCGGGGGTATAGCACACAACACTACAATTGACTGGACTCCAAGTCAGCCTGAAGGTGCTGTAGCCCCTCAAACATGTACAGAAGGCACGTATTGTCAAGAAGCAACGGCAACACTGTCCGGGACTGGCGTATGTTACGCTGGGCATTACTGTCCTCCAGGCTCAAATACGCCTAAGCAGGCTCCAGTCGGAAGTTTCGCGGGTACAACCGGGTCTGTAGCTGCAACAATGTGCTTTCCTGGGACCTACACGCCTCTAAAAGCAACGGTGAAGTGTGAAATCTGCCCAGCAGGCCATAGTTGCCCTGGATTCGGCACGTACATCCCGTCCTTGTGTCCGAAAGGAACGTACCGGTCGTTGGCCGACAGTATCACGTGCAGAGCTTGTCCCGAAGGCACTTGGTCTCCTCACACAGGCTTGACGGATATCTCTTACTGTGAAATTTGCCCAGCCGGTCGAGTGTGTGGGAGTTCTGGTATGTTCACGATGTCGTCCAGTTTACCCTGTGCTGCTGGACATGTGTGTGGAGAGGGGACGAATCGACGAGCACAATTCGATCATTTGTGTCCTGCAGGTCACTACTGCTCGTCATCGACTTCAATTGATGAACAGTATACGAATGTGTGCGAGCAAGGCAACATTTGTGTTCGCGGCACGAAAACTACTGAGAAGAACAAGAGCAAATGTCCAGACGGCAAGTTCTGCCCCCTTGGTACTGCTAACACCAGTAGCATTTACGTGAATTGTCCAAGTAACACTTGGTCAGCTTCCAGTCAGGACGAATTGATTGACTGCAGTATTCGAGCGGTGCCCATTTGCGATAAACTACCAGAGAAACAGTACTATCCACAGTTCCACTACGATTTCCAAGGCAGTGAAGTGCGTTTCGACTCGACAGTCGAGACCAGCCGCACTGGTGAAGTCGAGGTGGTGGACATCATTTATCCAGTGAACGAGTCTGCGTCTGTTCCGTTCTGGACGAACGACACGATCGACACAATCCGAGTTTGTCCACCTAAATTGAGTAAGAAAGGGGGAGTGCTATTGACTGTAGTTGGACGCAATTTCCAAGATACCGGGCGACTTGTGTGCAAGTTCCAACTGCCGAAATCTTCCTTCTCTCAGTTATCTCCGGCGTTTTACGTCAGCAACACTCGCGTTACGTGCCGATCTCCGCCATTTATCGGCGATGATACAGCTGCAACTGGGACGTCTTTCTCCCAAACCGTTTGGGTGAGTGTCTCGAACTACGGGGTGCACTTTTCCACTACCAGAGCTTCCTTTAGCTTCCTCTCGACCAAGGATGCCGCTGCGTTAAACATGGAGACGCTTATGACGGCCTGCTTGAAGAGGGTAGAGGCGGAAGAAGGCTTTCGGAACGATGACAAGGCGTGGTTCCCTCTTACTGGTCTAGGGAAGGCGAAACTCTCGTTTGATTTCCGTCATCTGCCTGCAACTCTGGTCTACGACGAGCACTACAAGATCGCGATTTTTGTGAGGAATAGCTCGTGTGAGGATCAAGCGTGTGACTCCCGTGGGGTCGTTATTCCAAGTGGCCCTGACATTGAGACTTCTCCGTGTCACCGCCCCGTAGAGTTACCGCGTTGGTTTCTTTCCTCTGCAGTGGACAAGAACGACTTGCTGAATATCACTCTTCTTGCGCTGGAAGATATCACTTTCAAGGTGGAGATCCATATCATGTACGGTTTGTACGCGTCCGTCGCCCCTTATTTCGTCAACTCGACAACTGTCAAGTTAAAAACGCCCAGTCGAAGTAATGTTACTCAAGGTGTGGATGCTGATGTGCGACCACTTTCACGGTCCATTTCGTACGAGGCCGAGCTGATACCTCGAGACTATACGTTCCTCATCACTTATTTCGGCGGAGATGGCGACTACACGTCTCCTCCACTGAATCTGCCGCCCAAATACAAGTCTTACGAGCGTGGGCGGGTGCTGCTATCTCATAACGTGAGCAGTGCAGCCAGTAACATTCCACTTGTGGTGGACCCGTACGACGACGTTAAAACAGACACGTCTTACTGGCTCATGCCGTACGGATCGGCGGCGTTGACACATGAACATGTGCTCAAATATCGGGAAACTTTTCAAGAAATGTATCTGGACCAGACCGGGTCTCAGTACCTCTTCAAATTCGACAAGATGGTGCTTTCGTACCTGCCGTTCCACTCGAACTGCATGGAATATGACTCGTATGTGCCTCTGTTCGATCTCTTTGAGAACGACCAGTGCCAACTACCAGCTACAACGTCGGAGACTGGGAAGTATGGAAAGACGTGGTGGCGACGGGCCTTCCCACCGCTGCCTAACCAGGACGATATCCGTTCTGTTGGCCCATTAGACGTCGGAAAGGAACCAACAGCTGACGTTTGTATGATAGATCTCCAGTGTATCTACGAAGAAGACCTCCCGACGGCGGATGTGACTCCACGGTGGTTCGAACAATCGACAGGCACTGTGTTGTATTATCTACTACGTGAGCCAGCGACACTAGCGGATTATCTCCGTGGTGGTGGCTATTACGACGAGATTCTGAGTGAATTTGGGTCGGACTATTTCATCCCCGTCACTGTCGACAGCTCGGCTTCTAGTGCACTGGAAGGAGACTGCTCCTCGCTGTGCTTCCCACGTTCAGTGACGTTGAATATCGCTTACTATCAGCTGGACGACCACGTCAAGCGGATTATTATGGCTACGATAGTCTACGACAATTACGACCGCGATTCAAGCAGCACTGCGTACACTTTCAGTGTGAACTTGCACCCACTCAACTACTTCGGACTGGTTATTCAATTCGCCTTCGAGAAGCAAGTGTTCGTCGGTCTGTTCATTGTTTTGGGCAGTATGATGACTGTCGGAGCTCTTGTTTTCTGGATTGTGGTCCGAATTACCTCGTACTTACAGTCGCCGCCACGTTTCCGCTTCTGGGCCGTATTTGCGCTCATTGCGCCTCCTCCTTCTGTTGGCGTGGCCATGGCATCTTTACCGATTTTTTCGGTGGTTTGCAGCTTTTACATGCTACTAAACGGAGATTTGTTCCTTAGCCACACTGGGTACTGGTTGACGGACAATATCGTGGCTCACTACATCAACACCAAGATCGACCCGGATACCGTGAAAACTACCCGAAAGGGACGAATCGGCCTCTGCTTCATTGGTTTTGGCTTGTATCTCGTTGTTTTGGGCACTCGCATCTTCCTTCCGAAGCCAATTGCGATCTCAGAGAAGGTGATGGCCGAGCAGAATGACCAAGAAGCCCAAGAACGCAATATCTGGTGGCCGACGCAGTGGAAACGAGCTAATATGATTTTTTACTCCATTGTGCTCGGACTATTTCTCGTTTTAATGCTGGAGTTTTCGTTCTGGAGTTCGTTCGGAGACTACATGTTCTACGTTATCGTGGCTCAAGAGATTATCAACGCAATTATGGAAGGATGGATCGAGTCCCAGCTAAAGGAGGCTCTGCTAATGGCCCCTCTCGTCTCCGCCCTTAGTCTTATCGGTGGAATCATGACGTTTGGAGCCACGGATTTCGGAGATTTCGTGCTGGGAAACACGTTGGATTTCGGTGTGATGCTGCTGATGCGAGTGTATGGGGACACAGTCATCGAGGCGATCGCTGATTTCATTAAAGAGGTGTTTAAGTACAGCTGGACGAAGATGAAAGTTGTTGGGCGTGGGATTCTTCTTCTATTCAGAAGTTTTACGCGCTCTACAACTGCAGTAGTAGCGGATGCAGACGCACAGAAGAAGAAGAAAGAAGATGCTGATGAAAAGAAAGAGGGAGAAGGTGAAGGGGCCGAGACGGTGGAGCCAATTATCGACTTTTACGCTATGGCGTCCATGGAAAGACTGGCTCTGTTTTACCAGCCTGTATTGATCCTCATTATGATGTTCTTCCGGGAGGAAGTGATGCTCCCCATTCTATACAACATCCGCGAGAAAGACATGGAGATTTACCTCTGGTACTCACTCATTATTTTGTTTTTCCAGCTCGTGATCGAAGTGTTTGTACTAAACGTGGTCGAGATCTTCCAAGGCTGGAAACTTTACGATTATCTCGTGTATTGCCGCTACCGTTTCCTGCAACGCGAGCAACGCTGGAAAGGACTGGAGCCCAATCTGGATGAATGTATCGACGAAGGACTGCGCACTCTGGACCAAATGTGCTTCTCGTCGCAGTTTTTCATGATGTGCACGATTCATATCACGGGGATCGTCTTCTTCGTCGTGGGGATTGAGATCATGGCGCGCGCGAGCTACAACATGTTCGGAGACCCAGCCATGCCGCTGCTTCTTGCTTTTGTACTCGCCGTCTCGATGTTCGTCCGTTCGCTGGTGATGTTTCTAGCTGTACGACTTGAGATCTGGAAGATCAAACACGAGAACACGGCGTGGCTTGCAGCTCCAGATGAAGATGACGAGTTTGGAGTGCCGCGTTGGGACGAACTGGAGAAGATTAAAGGCGCGTCACACGAAGCTTACCTCATGAACCAACGCATCACGTCCGACACGTTCCGCAACAAGTTCCTCAACTACAACCGCTCGTGGCTCGTGAGCCAACTGCCGTCGATCCTCACTCCTCGTACATTACGCCGTGCTAGACCGTATTTATTAGCGCAATTCGCCAAGATCCTCGACAGTCTCAACCCGCAGGTCTCTGACGATGAGGAAGAGGACGACGGACGTCCGCGCTTCGGCCCCGTAACGTTGTCTGCTCCTTCACGCAGCATTATCCGCCTTTGGCTAGCTAGGGCGAGACGGATCTTGCGCCTAAAGACTGTGGTGCAGCCGCTGATCCAACAAGCTCGCAAGAGCGAGTGCGAGATGTGTCTGTCACGGCGTCAGCTTCAAGTGGAGATGTCCATCCCGATTGAAGTACTTGGAGACAAGTTCGAGAGCCAAAATCTGGCCGAAGAGTTCGACGCTGTCGCTTGGAAAGAATTCTTCGCCAAGCACCAGAAGTTCAAAACGCTCTGTCTGAACTGCATCGTACACCTTAAAACCACCGGCCAGTTGGGTGATCTGCGTGGACTTGGTGGTCGTCCTGACATTGGGCCGGGGGATGAAGGCTGGGGGCCTGCACCGCTGAATGCTGCGTCCTATGCGCTGCTGCAGAAATGGTATCGAACGGCTCAAGACCGCGTCTTCGGTAAGAGCGGGAAGCGTCGACAGCAACTGGACGTGAGTGATGACGAGGAAGAAGCTCTGCAGCATCGTTTTGAATGGACTCGCCAGCCGGTGGCGCTCAATGCTGCGTCCACGGCGTTGGCACGGAAGTGGCTGATCGCTGCGCGCCAGAAGCTCCGTGAACCAGGACGCGTACGTGACCAGTTGCCGACGAACTTGACTTCTATCCACCCGTCAGTACGAGGCGGTGCCACACCCGTTCCTAAGCCGGCTATGAAGATGGGAGCTGCTGGTGGAGAGGCCGTTAAGGCCTCCAAAATGCGTCGCAAATGAGTCCATTCCTACAGCAAAAAAAAAAACAGCAGAACACACACACACAGATCTAATATCCAAAATGCATTTTTCTATAAGGAATCCGCTTGAACGTAACTTGCTTGTCAAGAGCTTAGGTGACCTTCTTTGACAAGTTCTTGAAGCCCACACCAAGACACGAGAGCAGGACAGTCTTGGTCTCCGGGTCAGGCTTGATTTTGAACGTGATGCCGAAGAAGTCACGCAGATGACGAAGACACTCAATGCTGTACGGTGTGAGCTTCCCGAAACGCACCTTGGCCACGTCCTCGGGTCCGAGCGCCATGAGCAGCAGCACCAGCGCCTGGTTGGTTGAGTCAACGCATCCTCCCTTCTGAATCTCTTCGCACAGGGCGTGCGAAGCTCTCGTGGCCACATCTTCCGGCAGATCACCAGGCTCTGCCGCCGCTTCAGCGCCTAAGAACACTCCAGTCGTCGTTTCTGCCACTATACTCAGTGCGAAACCCGGAGATTGTCCAGACTCGGCGCCTTTGTAGTGGTCCGAGTAGATGTACACGTCCGGCAGCAGCTTGTTGAACAGTCCGCGACTGGTCTCCACAATGCGGTTGGATGTCTGCGGACTCACGCGCGTACTGTAGGCCACACCACGCACGCGTTTGATGAAACCTTCGTCCACCAGATGGACAGCCTTGAGCTCTCGCACCAGAGGACACCGGAAAATAACCTGTCCACCTCCGAGGGGCGGGGCACCGCGCTTCTTGACCGCAAAGTCGAGACCCTCGTCCAGTCCAAAGTGTCGCAGCAAAGGCAGTGTGGTGGCTTTGAAATTGTCCACGGAGCTGTCCACGTGGTCGTTGGTGATACCGTCCAGCGTCGCATGCAGTGGCAGCTTCGCGAACGGTGCAAGAGCCGCTAGAACCTCGAGAAACCAGCCCACCGAGCGCCCAACACCGCAGTCGTGGGTCACACGGCCACCCAATACGAGTCCTGGCTGGTACTTGAGCTTGGTACCGGTCTCGTTGATCTCCAAGTGGCTGCCACTGGTCACGCGGTCTACTAGACGCAAAAGACTGGCCTCGAAAGGCGCCAGACCGGGGTTCTCGTCCTCCGAGCGGATGTCATCGATGATGAGCGGGCGGCCGCTGAGCGTTGCGCATACGATACGCTGGCGGAAGTGTGCGCAGCCCTGGAAGCGCAACACGTTGGAACGCCGCGAGGTCGAAGCGCGAGGAGCCATGGCTTGTGATACACTGCACTTTGTGACGCTTGCGATGACTGGCTTGGAAGAGATTGGTCTAATTTTCTGTGTAGACTATTTGGGACCAAACACTGAGTATACACTGTATACTATACTGTACATGTTCGACGTTTGTTATACTAAGTACGTGTAGCTTACAAATTGTATGTGGCACAATTGTGATTTAGTCCTGAAAGGTAACCCACAGAGACGGGACATCTGACAATAGACAATAGCTACATTTATTAGCTAGTACCCCCCTGTACTTGTATCCCCAACACTCCACCTGGAACCGTCAGTTCTCATCTCTCCACGCACGTTTATCACTGACAAAATGTCAGCACAGAGTGGCCGATGTGGGTTGCTGGCTGGCACCGTGTGTTCCTCCGGTTGGGCTATCCAGGATTATGCAGAGGCTCTAAGCAACTGGATCATCGCCAAACTCTCAGTCGCAGTCATTCATTACGACGTCAGCAATGTGCGAGGCATCCATGTGCAAGGATACCGGTATGCTCTTGATTATGGCGCCACGAAATGAACTGTGGCTGTTACCAGCACAGCCTGTTGAAGTAGTCTAGACCAGCTCATGAAATGCAAGCTTGGACCCACCCACGCGATTCGCGACCGTCGAGAGCGAAGTATGCAAGACGAGCGAAACGAAATACTATGGCGCTACGATGCTGATGTCGACGGCTTCGTTCTAGGTCATGACCAAGCCGTAATGGAAGAGGAACTGCAGGCGGTTGAGACCAACCATCCGCGTCTGAATGTGCGCCACTTGTACTACAGTGTTCTCGAGTATGCTGCGGCAACGATCGTTGTTCGCCATTAATACAACGCGATTCGCGTGGGTGGCAAGTGGGGAAACCTACTCAGGTACGGTATCAATGCAGCATAACCATGACGGCGCATGCGTGGCACTTCAACGAGCTCTGCCCAATCATGTATCGACCGGTCTTTTTTTGGCCAAACGTAGCTTCCGGTGATGGAGGGAGGGTGCAACGGCGGCATCAAACTGCCTGACCACGAGATCTGCTGCAGTACAGTACATGCTATCTACTAGTGCTGGTCCTGCTGCTGGTACATGCAGGCCGTTGCTGCCTGTACGCTGAAGGTGTCCACCCCGACGTGCATTTCCCTCACTGTCTTTCTCTTGTGTTTCTCCAGTCGCTGCCTGTCCTGCGTTCGTTTCGCGTCCGATCCCTTTGCTTGCTTTGGCGCCTGTTTGAAGAGGGCGCTACATGTAGCACGCAACAGCGGGCATAGACCAGCTGTGCGTTCATGGATCACATAAAATCGAAGCGGCGCCCTGCGATCTTAAGTCTTTCACTCCGCTATTGGCGTTCAAGGCCACAAGACCAGCCGATCTCCAGCCATGTTGAACAAGAAGAAGCTCTCTACAGTGGCCGCACAAGTGGCCAATGCCAAGACGCACTCCCCGCGTGTAGCATCTCCTCCGTCGGCCAAGTCCGCCGCCTTTTCGTCTACAGTCGAGAGCGTACCACGTCGTCAACGCTCTTTAAACCCCGAGGAGCTCGAGCAACTGGCCGCAGAACTGCGAGACCAAGTGATAGCCACGCGCCCAGAGCTGCTGCCTCTTTTGGGCCCTCGACCGGATGTGACGCGGCTCTGGAACCTGCAAAACCCACTGGACGCCGTAGCCTTCAGTGCTCAGCTGCAGGACCGACTGCTGTGTCTGCCCGAGCTCAACCGCAATTCACCATGCTACACTGCACGCGATCTAGTGCTGCTGTACACGAAGCTCAAGTATCTCGAGACGTTTTCCCAGGCGGAATTGACTGCTTACGCCAATGTAGTGGCGCCTTCTGCCTCGCCCCTTGAAGCGGCGTCCGTAACGCGTATCCGACAGGAAGAGCTGCGCGTCGTACGGCAATTGGCCACAGTGGCCAACACCACCGAGTTATTCTCGAGACTCGCGACGCTGCTGCACATTCCGTGCCACGGCGACGCGTGGAACGAGATCGTCAAGTTTGCAGCCCGTGCGCAGCCGTTTGCTGAGCAGACGGAGTCTCTACTGGTGCGTGGCTCGGACGACAGGTCCGCGCTGTGCACGTTGACCAAGACCAACAATTATAATGCGTCTACGATCCCGTTCGCGACGGATGTGGCACGCGGGAGCTGCACGTGCTCCAGTATTTCGCTCGAGGCGTTCGAGCGCTGCGAGAGATTGCGACAGGAGCTGCTGCTGAACTCGCTGTCTATCAACCCCAACGCCAAGAGCTCCAGTGCTTTATTCAACACCAAGATGCGAGCAGTTCGGACGCGTTTGGCTGCTTGTCTGGGTGTTTCGGACTTGGTACACGACGATCAGCTAAGGATTTTACTGTCACCGTCCGGAACGGATGCGGAGCTGCTGGCTACGGTCGCAGGTCTTGCAAGACTGTACTCGGGACTGGGTGAAGAGGAGAACTTACCCGGTGGTGTCGGACCGGAACAGTGCAAGGTCACCAGCATCATCACGGCTGGAGGCGAGATTGGACGTGGCTCGAATATTGCTTCGGGTGGCAAGCATTTCAGTAATTTGACACCAAGTGGAGAGCCTGGGACAGCTGGAGAACCGCTGCGCAGGTTCCCGACCGACCTCGTGGATGTGGTGACGATGCCGGCTCGGGATGACAATGGAGAGATTAACCGTATCGACGGTGATATTGATGAATTGGTGCATGAGCGTCTGGATCGTGGTGGAGGTGTTGTCCTGCTGCACGTGGTAGTCGGGGCCAAGACGGGTTATGCCTGTCCTTCGATGCCCTTGATCGATGCTTTGGCTGTGCAATACCCGAACCGCCTGTTGGTTGTGGTGGACGCCTGTCAGATGCGTGTGGACAGATCGCTGTACCGAGAATGGGCCGCCAAGGGCTACGTGGTGCTCACTACGGGCTCTAAATTTTTCGGGGGATCTCCGTTCTGCGGTGCTGTGTTGATGCCCATGCGCTGTGTGTACGAGATGGAAGCTGCAGCGGTCGGACGCCACTCCGAATTGGCAGTTCCTCTCGGTTTGGAAGACTATTTTTCAAGGTATGATATGCCCGAAGGTATGCGCAACATCCGAGAGAGACTGGGGGTGAATATGAACGTTGGGTTGCTATTGCGTTGGGAGACTGCTCTCGTCAACATGGAACCGTTTTGCCGTATCCCTCCGAAGGATATTGCAACCATCTGCAAGTCGTACATGAGCTCGTGCAGATCAAAGATGCAGTCTGAGTGGGGGCACATGGTCGAGCTCTTGACTCCTCCAGAACCTACAGAGAATGACAACACCAGTACGGTGACACCCATGGACACGATAATCTCGTTCAAGGTGCGCGATGATAATGGCGATTTCCTCGATATGACAGCTCTCAAGGCGCTTCACACACTGCTTGCGAAGGATGTCTCAAGTGCTTTGCCGGATGAAGCCCTGGCCAAGAAACGTTGCCTATTGGGGCAGCCTGTCTCTCTCGGCAAAAGTGGAGCTATCATTCGAATTGCTATGGGAGCAGATATGGTGAATGACATGTACGTTCGAGGCAAGGGTGAAAGCGACTATGCAGCAGCCATGGAGCCTTTATCGCAGGATGATGATGATATCCTGAACAAGATCGCGTTGATTTTGCGGCATTGGAAGCTGCTTCACCACCAATACATTGAAGAGTGCATCGAACCAGCACCACTGGAGCCTCTCAAGCCGCTCAGTGACTGGGACTTTAGTGTTAAGGACGACCAGGTCGCTCGGGTGGTCCAGCACATGGTGGCAGAGCGTGTACTGGCGGACGAAGAGCAACCAGAAGAAGAAACAAAGCTGGCTGTCGTTTACGATCTGGACTCCATTGACATGGCCTTCCAGGCGTTATTGACCTCGTTCCCAGTGCATTTTGAGCACCGTTTCGCTATGAAGTCGTGTCCGCTCGCGTTCTTCATCAAGCGAGCGATTGAAAATGACGTCGGTCTCGAGTGTGCGTCGATTGTGGAAGTGAAGCACGCCCTACGCTTGGGCTGTCCACCGCATCGTATCGTGTTTGACAGTCCATGTAAGACACGACGTGATCTGCAGTTCGCCATTAACGCTGGCGTGGAGGTTAACGCCGACAATTTCGACGAACTCGACATCATCCGTGAACATGCCGAGGCGATCTTCCAGTCCAGTTTCCCAGAATGCACCCCACGTTACGCTGGCAATTTGCCTCGTATCGGACTGCGTATCAACCCGTTGCTTGGAGCAGGTACCAACTCTTGCCTCAGTGTTTCCACGGTGCAGTCCAAGTTTGGTGTGCCATTAACGCCAGAGAATCATGCCAAGATCATCGCCTTCTTTTGTGCGAACCCGTGGATGACTGGGCTACACGCACACGTTGGCTCTCAGGGCTGTTCGCTTGAGATGCTGTCACAAGGAGCTGTATGTTTGAACGAGTTGGCGAACGAAATCGATGCAGCAGCTGGCACAAGCCGCATCAAGGTGCTCAACATTGGTGGCGGCTTGTCGACCAACTTTGACAACGAGGGTGTCTCGCCAACTTTTGCTGAGTATGTGGAAGTTCTTCGCCGTGAAGCTCCACAGTTGTTTGAGCGCACAGGGCGTACCATTCTGACCGAATTCGGAAGCAGTATCAGCTCCAAGACTGGCTGGGTAGTCAGCGAGGTGGAATACGTGAAGACCCACCCGCAGGTTGATGATGATGATCTCACTCAGACCGCCATTATTCACGCCGGATCGGATCTATTCCTTCGCGCATGCTACCGTCCTGATCTCTTTGCCCGCCGGATGACCGTCTATGAGTACGTATCTTCCTGTTGCCATTCATGCTGCCTAGTTTCGTGTTCTGACCTTGCTATTGTTTGCTGTGAAATGACAGCTCCACTGGGCTGGTCTCTGAGGCTCCGATGTCAGTGCAAAACGTGGCAGGGCCGCTGTGTTTTGGAGGCGACATGGTTGGCCGACGCGTGGATCTCCCCACAATTTCACGCGGTGATTTTGTGGTCGTCCATGACACTGGAGCGAACTCCATGTCAATGTTCAGTCGACACTGCAGCCGACCTGCTCCTGCGGTCTATGGCTACCGCACAAGCGAAGAGCAGATTTCGCTGCAGCTACTCAAGCCAGCAGAAACTCCCGAACAAGTCATGAGCTTTTGGGGATAGTTCTTTAGAATTGTACCTTATCACTGAGGAAGTGTAGACTTAGTTACAGTTTGAAAGCACTCTTTTTATTGTTGTCGTATCACTCACTGCTCGAAGCTGCTAGCCATCAAGTTTATATCTGTGGTTTCTGAGAGCGCAATTTCGCCACGAGAGTTTGGATTTTACCGTCTTTAAGTCGGACAAGCTGCTCGAGCTTCTGTACTTTCATCTCCAAGATCTGGACAGTCTCTCGAAGCTCTGCGATCACGCTGTCCTTCTCTGCCAGTTCTTGGCGTACATGTTCTCCTTTTGAAACTTCACTGTTTGGTGTATAAGACTTTCCGATGGAATCCATCGGGTGCACGGGTGCGGCTGGAGGCTCCATGAATCGGCCCACCTCGTCACCATCCTGCAAAGATAACTCCCGAATTGGCGTCGAAAGATCACCAAACTTTTCCACCGGAGTTTGCATTGCTCGACTGCCTCCTCCGATAGGGCTTCCGTTGGCTACAGTGCCAGCTATTGCAGAATTGGACGAGACAACACTGCTCGAATCGTCGGTAGCGTCATTCGTTTCCCGTGGTGTTTGAGGCACTGGCGAGGAAGACGATCGTTTCTCGTGGTAGTTCGCAATCTATCAGCAAATGTACAGTCAGTCCTGTGTAGAAATCAATTGACAGCACAGCATACCTTTATCTGAAGTTTCACTAGCAAGTGCTCAATTGCTCCAGATTGACACTGCACCAGGTCGTCAATATCTTCCTTTGACAACGAAATGTGAAGCCTCCTGAATACTTTTCCTGCAAAATCATCAAGATATTCACAAGTATCAGATCAAAGCCCTGCTTAGGATTACACTCAGGTTCCTCACGATTGAGCGTGCTCCAATTATACTGCTTCTGCTTGATTGAGTTGGCTGCGCTGTAGTTGTGCATCTGCACGAGCTTCGGAAAGTAAAATGCCACGACTTCAGCCGCCAAAATTCCGTCACTAAAGTCACGAGAAATGCTTTTCTTGGGCCTCGACAGGGGAATTTCATCGATCCAGGCGTACACGCGTTGCAGTGTCTCGTCATCGAGTGGCAGATCCATCATCGCTCTTCTCCCTTCACGTTAAAACTTAAACACCACCCGCTCGCACGATGATTCCAGTCAATGCTACGTGAAAAGACGCCAACCGTTTTCAATCAAGCTCAAAACCTCTATTGCACGTTGGTCTTGGAAACCTCCTCATCCCAAAATTATTCAACCCCCAAGACGACGTAGAGCTGCTTCGCTCATTAGCTTGCGTTTGTGTCCGTTGACACAGTCTGTCGAGCAGTACTTGAACTCTAAACGGGTGAATGGAGACTTGCCTGCGTACTTGCCACAGAAATCGCAAGCCAGACCTACTGCAATCTTCCGCTCCAGCTCTTCCTGACGTTCAGCCTCAACCCGTTTCTGCTCAGCAGCTTCCTTCTTCTGTTGTTTCTTCCGTTCGCGTGCCCGCTTTCGCTTCTCAGCCTCTTTTTCCTTCTTTCGTTGTTCCATCTCACTAGTGAGACCCTCTGGAATTTGCGCCTTTGCGTAGTCCCACGCATCCGGGTGCTCGCCCATGTATCTGCGGAACGCATTTCGGGTCTCTTTCGAGCTGCATAGAAAGTAGGGCGGTCGGTTGTGAAGGTCCAACAACGATGGGTTGGCTCCTTGTTCCAGCAGATACTCCACAATAGAGACCGCGTTGTTCGCAGCAGCGTGGTGAAGTGCTGTCATAAACTTGGCGTCCACTTCGTTCATCTGAACATCTTTATCTTCAGATCTCGACAACAGCGCCTTGATTCCACTCGAGTCGTCGTCCTTCACCAGCTGAATAATGAGAGGCACCTCTTCCTCTTCTTCCTCGTTGTCCTCCTTTGGGGTGCTCGCCTTCACCTCTGTTTCTGGTTTAGGATCACAGGGTTGTTTCTTATTTTTCTTCTTCGATTTCTTGTCGATATCGGTAGGAGACTGAGTTTCTGCTTCAAGTGGTGAGAAGCGGACACTGTTAAGGTCGGAGCGCACTCGACACACTTCTTCGAACGTCGGTCGGAATGTAGCAAAAGGAATTCGCTTTAGCCTTTTGTCATCTGTAGCACAAACACATTAGCATTGTATGAGCTACAAAATCAACTGCATCAACGTACCCGACTGCAGCACCGCGTTCTTCTCTGGGAAGAAAGTTGAGCGGTCGTTCTTGCCACTGGACAAAAAGATGAGCTCCACGCCCTTCAGCACTTCCTTCCACTCATTCAGCAGCGCCGACACATCTTGCTTCAATGCCGCTTCGTTGTACCGTCGCAGTGTAGCACCTGCCGATTTTGCTTTGCCACTAGCATCGCTCGCTGACTGCGCTCCACCCTGTTTCCTTCTGGTCGTGTACCTCTGGAACGTCTTGTGACACAGCGCCTTGTCTTTCTCGAACACTGCACCAGCAAAGCGTCCACTACGCAGCAGAAAGACTGCCCATCGGAACTTTGAGGAGCAGATCGCATCCAGTGAAGTATATGGGTTAAATTCCTCTTCGTCCGCATTGGGAAATAGGTTCTTGAACACTTTAAAGACGCTCGTGCCGTCCGAGAATTCCACCACAGGCTCTGTCGTCGTAGCAATCTTCTCCTCTTCCTCTGAGTCAGAAGATGAAGAAACATATTCCCGGTCCTCTTGGTTCTTCTCCTGATTTTTCTTCTCTTGATACTGCAGGGCCTCCTCCTCCGACAAACTCGACAGCCCCTTGGCTCGTCTCTTTAGATTCACGCAGTGTGCCGCTGACTTAAAGTGCGCATATTGCTCGTCCAACGACTCGAAGGCTATCACGTCACATGTTCCGCAACGAAGACCAACACTCTTGCGCTCTTCCAGAGTCGCTGTCTGCAATCTTAAAGCTGTGGTTGCCACGTCGGAGCTCTCGTCCAGAGGACGTGGCCGCTCGAACTGCCGCGAGCTTCCAGCTACAGCTCGTACGGTCCATGAAGAAGTCTGGATGGGCGTGAGGTCGCTCAGAGCGATACGCCCGAACGTTGCAGCAGGCTTCGTCGACGTCATTGAGCGGCAGTTGGAAGATGCGGAAATGACTGCCGAACATGACCGAGAAACACAACAGGTGAGTGTTGGTCAACATGAAATGTACCCAAAACATGCTGTAAGATAGGTAGCTTATCTTTGAGCATTTTTAGCCATAACCGCTGCCAAAGTGAAGAAGAGCGCATAGTGAAGGTCATAGTGAAGAATGCCGTCTCTGGAGCAGCGCAAGCGGCCGGCGGCGTGCGGCACGGGCTTCAACGTGCGTCTGTGGTGCAATACCGACCCGTGCGGCATCGTCTGCGCCGTCATCTCCTGGTTTCTGGTGCTCTACGCTGAATGCACCGTCGTGGTAAGTGACGAAACGCATCTACCATGTCGACGTGGCTGTCTAACATGTTGCTCCTCTCCTGTAGGGTGTCGTAGTATACCCTTGGATGGGTTTATCGCCTCTAGGGCTGCTGCATATCACCATCTTCACGGGGCTTTGCTTCCTGGCTCTCGTATCGCACGGAAAGGGTCAGTTTGAGGCTCTTAAAGCCTGGAAAAAGGGAGAAAGATCCATAGACACTAATACTATTCCGACTTTAATGCGCATTTCCAGCAATGCTGACGGACCCTGGCGCAGTTCCGGAGTCGGCGCTGCCGGTGGCATTGGCTAACGCGTCAAAGGACGAGATTGCGAGGTGCGAACAACGGAAGTTTCGGACGGGGGGACATTGCTAATTATGTTGGTGCTGCAGGCTGGAAGAACAGAGATATAGAACGTGTCGTCGGTGCCGCCAGTTTAAGCCAGGGAGAGCACATCACTGCTCGATCTGTGATCGCTGCGTCATCAAGATGGATCACCACTGCCCATGGGTGAACAACTGTGTGGGTCTGGGCAACCACAAGTTCTTCCTGCTTTTCATCTTCTATGTCTTCGTGCTGTCTGGTTACGCACTTACGCTTGTGTTCTTCCGTTACGCCAAATGCATCAACGAGTCGTACGTAGCAAAGTGGCAGGCTAGAATTTCAAGTGGTTGGGCTAACTAGCCGTTGTTGTGTGCTGTTGACTTTAGGTGCCCAACATACGGAGCTATCCGAGTTGTGTGCTTGATCCTGGAGGCTGTTCTGTTTGGCCTCTTTACCATGTGCATGATGTGCGACCAGTACAGTGTCATCACGACGGGAACTACTCAAATTGACCGCCTAAAGGGCGAGGCTGCTGACAACCTCGGTCTGCGCGAAGTGTTCGGCGGATCGGATTGCAGATTTTCGTTGCATTGGCTTCTCCCAGTCAATATCTGGTTCCCAACGTAAGTATACCTAGCGTGTGTACAGTACACAGTGTACTGTACCAAAGTCGCTCACATTTTCTTTTCTAATGCTGTTCAGATCGGTGAAGAACCAGGTGCTGGGCTACGTGCTCGAGCACGAGCTAATTTTCTCCGAGGACGAAGCCTCGGAAATGGACACTTTCCTTGACGACGACAGCGTGTCCGACACTGCCATTACCATGACCACGGAGACGCTGGAAGGCGGTTGGTCTGTGGAAAAACGAGTGCCGGCCGGTGAGGCTGCTGAAGTCGTGTAGTGTGAAGTATCGGTTCGTATAGTAATAAGTCTTGCATTGAGCACTACAGTACATGTACTGCTGTACATGCATGCGTTATCATCGCCAGCAGCCGCAGACCAAGCCGCTCTTTCTTCCCTAATGCACTCACTTTCCCCATTACAATACCTGATCCTGTCGCGCTTGAGGCAGATCACTTGCTCTGTCGAAGAAGCACCACCCAGGAAATTCCTGGAATCCGCCGTCCTAGAATCCTAATGGTGTTGAAGCGCATTACTTCGAAGTACACAAGATTGATCTCCCGATGGGGTTCCCGCGAAATCTCGAGATCGGCCTAATATCATACTACCTGCATGCAAATGGATCCACAAGCCGAGGCATGAACACAAGAGTAAAGCTTTCTTGTTCATCGATCATAACACACAAACAATACCCAACAGCTAATATGAAGCGGATCTTGGGGAAGGTGGGTATATCTTTCAAGCAAGATACGGGGGCTGGCAGGAGGTGAAGACTACTAGCGGCTAGTTGACTGGGTCTCTACTACTACCCACCCAACCCAAAGCCAAAGGATCTTCCTCGTTCTCCTTGCAATTACTTAGGCGAGGACTCCAGCCTCCTTGAGCGCACGATGCGCATTGCACGCGTGCTTCTTGAGCCGCGGGTCTTCAATCTTCTGCCACTCCTGCACCAGCTCCAGCACACGTTCAGCGCTCTCGGACTTGGCAAGTTCATCGTGATACAACGGACAGAGAGTCTCTACCACGTGAAGACTCTCTCGCTGCACCTCTGGCTTGACGTCGGCGCCGCCAGCAGCGCAATCCACGATAAACTGCCAACCATCGGACTGAATAAAGGCTTGGCGGCACTGCGGGTGATCGCAGAGCTGTGCGAGCGCGGCGCTCACTAGCCGGGACACGTTGGAGTTCTTGGATTGACCAAGGGACACGAGCTGTGGCACGATGGCGGCCATACCGGAGCGAGTCTCCTCGGCGGTGGACATAGAGATGGCACCGAGCACGCCCTGCATCTGAGCGTCGGCGTACTTGCTCTCCAGCAGACCCTTGAGTGCCGAGACGCCGTCTTGGATGCTCTCAGGGGACAGCGGCAGCTTCGGCAGCGGCTTAGTGGCGGCGCGCTTGACGCCGTTCGTCGTGGGGGTCTTCTCGCTAAGCAGCTGGCTACGGCGAAACAGATACTTGAGCTCATGGTACAGGTGCATAAGCGCGGTAATGTCTCCTTCCCGACGCTGCACTTCGACGACGTACTCCTCCTTCTGGGTCTTAAAGACGACGATGTTGAGGCTGACGCGCTGAGCGCCTCCGTTGCGACGGTATTCGACCTTCCATTTGCACTTGTCAGCATTGAACTCGAAGTCCGTGTCCAGCTCGCAGAGCTTGATGCCTACTACGCCACACACGCGCTGGGTGGCCTCGAGCTTCACGTGGAAGTGCGTGTGCATCTCAAGACGGAAGGGGGCGGGAGGGAGGTCGCGCGGCGTCACGTTCACGTACTTGGTGCGGTCCACGCGCATGCCGAACGACGGAGATGATCCGGCAGCCTCGGGCTTCTTAGAGACACCCGCGGGTTTCTTAGACGCCATGTTGAACGCCATGGGGCCGGGGAAGGCGCTGCCCAGAGTGTCGAGCGGAGACCGTGCACCAATCATACCGAAGTCCGGTGGCGCGGTCCCAACGGCCATGGAGCGGTACTGAAGGCGGTCGGCTTGGTCATTGGGCGTAATGGTGCGAAACAGAGGCTTCTCCTCCTGCTTCTGCTCGTCCTTTTCTTGGCGAGGGCTACTCATGGCTGGCGGGTTCTCTCTGTCTCTTTCCTGTGGGGAGTTGCAACCTGCGTCCTAATGGGGAGATCTGCGAATGAGCCCTCGGTAGAGGGGCGGCTATGGTCTGAAACTCCAGATCTACTTAGAGAGGATCCTGTTAAATATGATGTTCAAATTCATAGAATATCACTCAATTTCACTTGATACTTTGGTTCTAACTTCACCACTTAGTGAGCTCAAATGAGCGCCGACCGAGCTGGCTTTGGTGCGTGCATCGAATACATGTACACGTTGATGTGCCTGGTTGTACGCGGCATGCAGCGTGCCGCCCTGTTGACAGTGTGTCGTCCAATATGGGAGATAAGCGAAATCGATTGCAGCTCAAAATATACATATAAAGAGGCAAGGCAGACAGCTTTAGTCTCCCCAGGAACAGCCGAAGCCACAGCTGGGATGGGCCTGCGTTCTTGTCTTGTTCGACGAACGCGGCTGCAACCCTTCGTTCCAGAAGGTATACGCTACCTAACAGTATACAGCAAGTATACGCGTGCGTATTTGTTAACCCTATTCAAACCTGTGACAATCTTGGTTAGGTCGTACCACATAAAGGCTTCTGGCCTATCAGAGCGATTGAAAAGAGCCACAATTAAGTCTCTATTGTGGAAATGTACTAACCCTGCGACATGGAATTTGCCACGTTTTGACTATTGACTTAAAACTCAATCCAAAACTAACTTCATCGTGGCATTGCTCCAATGACAAAGAAAAAAACAAGGAACAGATCCTCCGTGGAGTCTTGACATGAGCGACTAAAGGCGAGTCTGTAGCCCAGATCCGAAGTTTGCGGAGCCAATCCTTGTCGCTGGCTGCCAGCGACGCCTCTGATCGCTCAACAGCGACTCGCTCGCTGTCACCGGATCAGCAGCAGCCGCACTGGCAAGCAACAAAGGTGACGGGCCGTGGATTGTCATCGCGGCCACTGGTCACTGGCCAGCGTCTCTCGACAAGTTCTGCTGATTTATATTAGCGTGCGTTGGCGGCGCGAGCCCGACCAGAACTCGCTGCGGCGTCGTTGCAGTTGCTGAGCGGTTTCCCTCCATTTTTCGGTCGGCTAGCCCAGCTGCAGCGGAAGCGTCGGAGAAGCGAACGGCTGGTGAAAAACGGGTGGCACTGGCAGTGAATGAATTTGAAGCAGATGGACTCCATCACACCAAGTGCCTCCATGATGGAGGCACTTGGTGTCTGGGGCAAAATTCAAGTTCCACTGCGCTTGCTGATGGCTCAAACCCACCGGCGCAGCTATGTGTGGTTGCTCGAAAGTAGCCACGAACGCACGCACGAATGGAATCAGCTCTAACCACTGATGGCAGCGCCTAATGATCGTATTAACCACGCGGCTTCAAGCCCATCGAATCACTGTCAGTGAAAGATAAAAGATACCTAGAAAGGTCCCTAGCTAACTTGGAGTCCAAGTTGGACCCTTTGAATGTGTGTTGATACATTTGCAGCGCAGTGCACGAGCAGTTTCGTAGTCGAAATCTCCGTTTTGCCAAGTACTATTTTCGGCGGCTCGCCCCCTGCGATTCACCGTCATTTGGCGCGTTCAATCCCTTGGAATTAGCGGACGTTCACTCACACTTGGCTCGCTGTGCAAGGATGATGGCTCAGAATTCCAACGTAGAGCCCGTGAGGTCAATTGTCAGTGTTAGTCGCTGCAGCTCCGGGAAAAGGTCGGTCGTGTACTGCGTGGATAATAATGAGAGTCCTGTCAAAACCAGCACCCAGCAGAGGACTGGAGAAGCGAGGGTTGCCAAGTTGTTCACCGCCAAACAGATGCTGATCGCTGTATGGATGTCTGTCGGCTTCGTGCCGTTGCTACTGCAAGCCAGAAGCTACTTAAAATTCGTCACCCCTCACAAAATCTCGCAAGGCCTGATCGTCCCAACTACAGCTCCGGAGCACACAGCAGACATGGAGACGTTATGTCCGATGGAAGGGCTAGTCATTGCAGGTGCATGGTGGAACGTTGCAATAACGCATTACTACGAGCTAGAGGGAAGCCGAGTTTGCCATTTCGTCGTACCGCAGTATAATATCCACGGCAACTACGTTTGGGGAAGTGAACTAATAGCACCATCGGATACAGCACCATCTAGTTGCTCGGAGAACTCGTACTACCTGGAGTATTACTTCTACCACGGGAGCATTGGGTACTACGCGTTTTATGAAGAAGCTGTTGGAACACTCTGTGCTGACGATAACATTGGTTACGTGCTCGTTCGAGGTCTGGGGACCTACGATAGCAATGGCGCGAATTTAGCGAGCGACGTCGGCGATTCGAGCTACAGGAAATCCTACTGGTACGGCTTGTTTGGTTCTCTCTGGATCATGTATCGCTCTCTTCTGCTTCGCCGGAGCTACGTGTCATGCAAACGCTATGGGCGGCGATGTGATCATTTACACGAACCGGTGCGGTTTAAGGACGCGATTGTGTTTGTTCAAGAGAGCCTGAGACTTTCGGCACACGGGGCGAGAAACTACCATCGAGCTGCATTGGTGTATTTATTGGTGGAGGGCTTGATGAGCGACTTGTTCATGCTCATTGCGCAAGACGGTCTCCTCGCCAAAGTGCAGTATATTTCACTTGGATACAATTTGTCCGGCGTGCTGTCAATGCTATTCGAAATGGTTGAAACCATGAATTGGATGGGGGAGAAACTACGCTGTCTAGTTAAGCGGTTGCTCTTCAACTATGAGACTGCTCTTTTCGGTGAGCTCGCGTGCTCCGCTGCAATGCAATTTTATCTGACAAGTCTCAACAAATCCAGTCTCAAGGGATCCAAGCCGGTTGCTGAGGCAGTATCGTACTACGTATGGAGCCTAGTCGGCCACGGTATCATTGTGCTTGGAATCGTGCTTGTGATCACCTCAATCCGCTCGTTAGGCGCTGTCATCAGTGTGCGAATGACTTTTGGCTCCTTCTCATTATTACTGACGCCGTGTTGTGTTGATACTGCTATCGGGCCACGATGTAAGATGATTCTGTTGAGTGGATACGTGTGGCAAGATGAAAAACTTTTCTATAAGGCTGAAACACTCAAGGCTTTTGGTGTTCTAAAGATTGTGGAGGAGGATGGCACACCCTTCATCGCCATTCACCGGCTTCACTGGACATCAATTCCTTCCGGTGACTTGATGGTTTTTGGTGAGGTGCACGGTCATAATGTGACACAATGCAGCGAACGCCCGTGCCATGGAACCGTGAGTATGGTCGGGAGTACGCTAGGTGGACCCCCACTGGGGGTTCCCCAGGCGTAAACTCTCCAAGTAGGGAGGTTGTGAAGAAACGCATGTCGATTGAATCGTCTCAAGGTAGTTGATACAACATGTTGGCTACAGCAAGAGTACTAATGAAGAAGTCATTGATGCATGGTACAGTAGGTATGATGGCAAAGAAAATGGCTTGCCTTAGCATCGACACTGTCGACGACAGGGTCTGCTGCTGCATATTATTGTTAAAAAAAAACTTTGCAAAACTACCACAATTTGCAGTTTCATTTTTGGGAACTTATTGCGTCAAGGATGCAGCTTGGCTCTGCCCAAAGCGAAGTACCAGCTCTACCATCAAAGAAGCGCTTACGAGTCGGCAGTATAACTGAAGCACCCAGTGTACTGTACGATGTGGTGATCGCACGACGAATGCTCATGATTGTGTGGATGACTGTGGGGATAGTTCCATTGCTACTTCAAGGACGAAGTTATTGGAAATTCGTGACGCCGCATAAACTCACGAAATATCTCGTAGTCCCTGATGAAGCTCAAGAAGAGGTGGCGAGTATTGAGGCTTTTTGTCCTGTTGAGGGAGTGTTCGTCTCTCATGCATGGTGGAATATTGAGATCACGCATTATTATTCGGTGGAGCAACGTCAGATCTGCCACTTTGTGATTCCGCAGTACAACATCCATGGAGCGTACATTTTGGGTACTGAGAAAGTGGAGCCGTTCTCAACAGCGCCCGAAAGATGCGCAAACGATAGTTTTTACTTTGAACATTACTTTTATCACGGCAGTTTAGGCTATTATGCGTTCTACGAAGAAGGTGTTGGCACATACTGCAAGCTCGACAAGACCGCGTACGTTCGTGTTCGGGGTGTGGGTACATTGGATATGAACGGTGCGAGGCTAGCAAATGACAAAGGCGACTTTGGATATCGATGTTCGTACTGGTACGGTTTATTTGGCGCAGTGTGGATCTCCTACCGCGCCATGATGCTCCGCAAGAGCTACATTTTATGCAAACAATACGGAAGACGATGCGATCGCATGAATGAAAAACTTCGACGCAAAAATGCAGTCGTGTTCATGCAGGAATGTATGCGTCTTTCAGCCCATGGGACGACAAACTATCACCGACTCATGATGATGTATCTACTAGTTGAAGGCCTCATGAGCGATCTGTTTTTGTTGATTGCGCAGGATGGGATATTATCAAGGCTTCAGTATCTCTCGCTAGGGTACAATTTGGCTGGGGTTCTTTCAATGCTATTTGAAATATTCGAGAGCATGCACTGGATAAAAGAAAACACTCGACTGCTCCTGAAAAGGCTGCTGTTCAGCTATGAAACTTCTCTACTAGGGGAATTTCTTAGTGCGGGTTTGATGCATCATTACCTTACGTGGATAAACCGATCCAGTCTTCGCCACTCGAGGCCGACCGCACTTGCAGTTTCGTACTACGTGTGGAGTTTAATTGGTCACGGCATTATCGTACTTGGTCTCACTGGATTTGTCGTGTGTGTCCGTGTGACTTCGGTTGCAATTTATGCGTGGCGGGTACATAGAACCTTGAAAGTACTGACGGCCTCGTGCTGTGTAGACACAACCTTAGGGATTCGAAGCAAAATGATCCTGTTGGGGGGATACTTGTGGGAAGAAGGCAAGCTCTACTACAAAGTTGACGCTCTGAAGTCGTTTGGTATCCTGAAAATGGTGGAGAAAGACGGAACTGAATTCTTCGTCATCCGTACAGTACATTGGATAAGGGTGCCACGACACGACCTGCTAGTAATTGGGCAAGTGTTCGGACATCGCGTGGAGCCCTGCAGTGAACGACTGTGTACTGGTCGAATAAGTTTGTTTGATCGATTTCTAGGTGGTGATCTCAATCGATCAGAATCGCCGCGGAATCGCATCATTCGCGTTGGCAACCGAGTTGCATCAGGTCCTCAGCCTCTTAGCGTTTTGCCTTCGTACAAAATTCCAACAACAACTGCTTCTAAAGCAAAAGCTACTGGTAGGCATCCAGCACGCATTGGTAGGCAAAACAGCTATCAAAAAAACTAATACTTCGAAGTACATGCATGTATTCCCAACAAAGATACTTCAACAGTAACTAGTCTGAACCAGCATAATGGATCAGCACCATGCTGCACGCAATAATGGAGATGCCACAGAAGAAGGATAGCACAAAGTACTTGCCCTTGGGGTCGAATCGGTATGCTCCTGGTAGCAGTTCTTTCGCAGCAATACACACCAACATACCAGCCACCACAGCATATAGAGTTGCTCGCAGAGCGTAGCTTAAGCCGCCGGATACAGCTGCCCAGCCTACAGCAGCACCCATCGGTTGTGCAATACCACTGATAGCTGTCCATTTGAATGCTTGGAGCTTGCTTCCCGTGGAGTAGTACACAGGCGCAGCAATTGCTACACCTTCGGGCAGATTGTGCAAAATAATTCCAACCGAGAGAATGATTCCAGTCTCCATCCCTTGCAACGATGAAACGAAGAGCGCTAGACCCTCGGGGAAATTGTGAATAGCGATAGCGATTCCTGTCATCATGCCAGCTTGCCGGTACTGCTCCTTTTGTCGCTGAGCCGCAGCCAACAGCTTGGCGTCCTCATCAGAGCCCGTCTCGAGCAGGTTCATATCACGACGCGATTCCATTACGCATGGCGAAGTATTAACACTCGCCACCTCGATATCCTCCTCTTTCTCGTTTTGTTGATCCCAGTACGAGCCTTTCTTCTCCACGGTCATGTGAACAATGTACTCTACTGGAAGAATGCAAGCCATACCGAATAGGAATGCTCCCATGGTGGTAAGCCATGCATTTCCTGCACATGTATTGTCGCATACGCCTGCACTTGCTGAGGTTGCTCCTGTTTCGTATGCCTCTGGGTCAGCAGTTCCGCCAGTAGTATATGCAGCTCTGTAGAACGTGACAGCTTCCATCCACAGGTCGGCAAACGCGATGAAAATCATGACACCAGCAGACAGCGCAAACGCCACTGAGAGCGATCGTGGATTGCCTAGAAACATGAGCTTTTCCACTGAAATCACAAGAATGGACATCGATGTAGCGATGGCTCCAAGAACACTCATGCCCATAGCAGACACGATCACCGACGTCGTGATTTCGTTGGTGGTGGAGGTCGATCCATCGTCATTCGGCGCATCGTCGTCACCATCCGTGAGCTGAAACAGACTCATCATGTTGTTTTCTTCGTGTTCGAGCATGTGGCAGTGCGCTACATAAGGCTCCGAGGTGTCAAAACCGTAGTCAGTTGGGCCACGATCACTGCCCTCAACGAGAAACTCGTCTGGAGTGCAAGCAACGTAGCAGATCTGGGTCACCGTCGTAGAGGCACGGTTCAATCCTGCACTCGGAATGACCACCACATCTTTGAGCGCGTTAGTGTCGACCTCATCTTCGCTGGCACCACACTGTGCATTCACAAGGTGCCAGTGAAATGGGTGCGGATCATCCGTCGGGTTCTGAAAATGCCATTTCTCCACTTTTCCTTTTGTGCAAGCAAGCGTGTTCTTGATGGTGGTGGAGTTGATCTCCATACCACGATACCGAATCAAACTCTTTGTCGGGCAGTTAGTAGACACGTCCATCTCACCCAAGAGAACCGAGCGGTTCTTGCCACCAAGTTCTTGATACAGTTGTTTCAGGTCCTTCCGCTTCACCAGCGTAGAGGGCAAGGTTCGCGCTGTCATAGTGTCTGTCTTTAGACTTTCAGACACACGGAACTGCATCACTCGGGCATCATACGTCGTGGTGACTGCAACCGTCGGAATATCAACAATGTCATAAGTTGTGCCGTCCTCATCGCCTGTGAAATCGCATAACAACTCCACCCGTTCGAAAGGATAGATCACCAATTGTGATGGCACTTCCTCGGGCACCTGCACAAACCCAGAATCCTTGGCGATCAGTTTGCATTGGCTAGCAAAAGGCACGGTCAAATTGTAATGACGGGAATTTGCACCATTAGTGATCCGGAGGCGAACCTGGGCCGGTGGAACATCGACAAATGGCATGACGACACCGTTCACTGTGTTCACTGCACCGTACGACTCGGGTACCCAACGCGTGATACCAGTCTGGCAGTTGTCGTCCGAGTACATCAGCGCACCCGTCTCGTTGATCAACCGGTCAGCGATCATGATGGGGATGTCAGTCTCCACGTCCACGTTGATCTTGGCCTCTGCATCAGCGTCGTTGACGATATAGACCCCCATGAGTCCCGCCCAGACATTCAATCTCGTTAGCCCGTTGGCGTGGTCATGATACAGTTTCGTAGACGCAGACTGGCTGTTGAGGTACACGAACTTCTGCGACTGGTTGCTGTAAATCGTTCTCGTTGGCAGGCCGTCGTACTTGGCCGGTGATTCCAGTCCGTGGACATGCACTACAGTCGGCACACCGCAATACGGATAACAGTGCGATTCAGCGATGGCAATACTCGTCTCCACGTATTCATCAAGAAGATGTGGTGCTGGCAACTCGTTGAACCAGGTGACCGAAATGGGGACGCCTCGAGCGACCTTGATTGTTGGGCCAGGGAACGTCGGTGTGGCGTTCTTAAGCGCATAGCCGTAAATGTCGCCCGATACTGAACCGTCCTCTGTCCAATTGTGCGAGGCGCGACCGATTTGCATCTCGATGCCGCCGCCGCCTGTCATGTCGATCACTTCGGGGATCACCAGTGCACTGGTGTATGCGTCCCATTCGCTTTTTAAATTGGCGAGCGCATCGACCGCACTCGAAGCGAGCGTAAGCGATACAACCGAGGCTAGCACTCGCATCTTCGTCGTCTCTGGCATCCGGCGCGCGTCGAGAAATGAACGTTACGCTAGCAACGATTTAGTGGCAGTCGCTGCGGGCCACACATGTCAGCACTTGGATGGGCCAATTGAGCCTCAGCGGCGGCAAAACTGCGATATTAGGCGGCGAGAGGCACGCCGCTCGGGACTATGGTCGGAACGGGGCCACTTTGCGTGCGTATTTGCCCAATAAGCACTAATGGTGTCGGTTGCGCTGGCATTCTCCGAGCAGAAGCTGTCCAGCGAAGCTTTCGCTTTCTTTCGGGTCTTGCTTTGTATACATGTACACAAATATACACTAATGCCGTGTTTTACACGGGGAAGCTCTGGATTTCACTCAAGCTAACGTATA